>JAWQUT010000163.1:831859-868666 GCA_033807755.1 Ellobium chinense
CAGCAAATATTTAAAATAGAAGCTATATATTAATAATTACAAAATCTTGATACTGAACATCACAAGTTGACATCTTGAGATTAGAAGAACTTAAAAATGACCACAGTAGAATAGGAAAGCCTACATACCCAGCTTGAGCTTTCTCTTTGGTGAGTGATTCTATCATTTTCTGCCCTAGCTGGTAAACAGTCTCCATCTCTGTGGTCTTCAATGTCAGTTTTCCAACTTTGGCTCCCTGGGGACAGATATCAGTGAGCATGGATAGGCCTCACAAAAACCATAAGTCTCAGTTCATCTTTTATAAGACGTATATGTGACGAACATGCATCTGCATAACTTAAAAGTGTATAATGAGGAAGGAAGTAGGGACAGATGTTATCTGATTTGAAATTACATTGGACTACAACTTCTGTCAGCGCTTCTAGCATACAGGATGATAAGGATTAAGAACCCAACAAACTGCCCAATCACTGGGTCTGAGCTAATGGAGATAGTCTGGTTAGTCAGGTTTGCACGGAATTGAATACAGGACGCCACATAAACTTTGTTACCTCACTCTTAAACAGCAAAAAACAACTTAACCTCACACCTTTTCTCTACATAAAGCTATGAACAGATCAAACTGTGAGTAGAAAAGATATTATATGATAAAGGGTCAACAATTTTAACAATGCTGAGATAACCCTAAGCACTGTATATTATGATACAAATAAACAAAACATGTATGCTCACTGTTCCAGTTGCAGGTCTATCGATCTGGACTTCCACAATTTCTCCTTCAATAATCTCTGTTTCCTCTCTGAAATAATAAAAAACCAGAAAACCAATTTATATGATCATTCTTGGATACTATTACAAATTTCTGTTGCTCAGTTTTATAACTGGAACCATTTCCTGGAAGGGCAAGAAATTTTCAAAGAAAATGACTAAATTTAAAACATTGTTGTCCTTCACTAAAACTTTGGAGCCATTTTCATGCTGGATTGCAAAAGCATCAGGTGGTTAATTTGTTACAGTGCCTTAAGTAAACCTGAGACAAAAACATGACACCCTATTTTGTAAATCATTTTTGTTCCTGCATTACCACTGCTCTGACAAAGTTAATAGGACTTGTAACAGTTTTCATTAAGCACACTGAACTCCCTCCCCTTTTCAGGGCTACATTTCACATACCATACCTCTGGCATTATTTACACTGTCTACCGTTACTGTTAATAAACAGGGTGCTTTTTTTCTTGAAGTAGACTCTACTGTGATATGAATGGATTTAAAGTGAAAAACCAAAAAGGCAACACATACTTAATTCGAACACCGATGGATTTTCTAAATGCTTGAGTGAGAGCTTCAGTCTTGCTCATCTCCAGTGAGAAGATTTCGCTGCCAGCAATACTGGTAAATGGGGTGTCGGTGCCAAGAGCCTGTGCCATACCTGAGAAATGTAACAAAATAACATCAGAAGTACTATTACGGATCTGAATGCTGACAACATGTAATGCCTAATTCAACACTACCTCAAACTGACAATTTCAAGCTGATTTAATGAACTGGATCCTTGGCAGCTGGTAACAGCCAGTGTAAGCAGCAACAATATCAAATCCATGAACAAACCTTCATATGTATACCTTACAGAGCAGATCCATATAGGGACCGAGGAAGAGGAAAAAGAAGGCAGCTGAGAGGTTGATGAAAAATAGATATTGACTGTTACTGGACGGAAAATAAGTAAAGGAGAAGAGAATAGTAACTGTTAAGAAAAATACCTACCCATGGCTATAGCAGTCTTTCCTGTTCCTGGCTGTCCTGCAATGAGGATGCCCCGCCCAGCTATTTTTCCTTCCTGTCAAATGGATTTTTTTGTCATGATAAAATTCTCATATCCAGCAAGCTAAACTAAATTTGAAGCAAAAAAACCCAGAAAAATCAACAATTTTATCCAGAACTATACAAACCGTCAATTTAATATGTCACTGATTCATTTCTAATATCATACAGTTCTGCACCAAAAGTCTTGTTCAGCTTAGCATGAAATGATACAAACAACTGTGGAACCTTGAAGAGAAACTTTGCATGCAATAATTATAGCTGATAACAGAGTATGAATTTCATGTGCATGGATCATTATTATTCCTCTATTTCATTATTTAGGTGGTCCATGATAATAAAACAAAGTGTTTTTCCATGCATCAAGACTGAGCATACTATACTTATTATCAAGGCTTCACTGCAGTCTGAAAATAGACATTGCTCATTGCATCTGCCTAGTCAGAAGGTGGATAAAAAAATCTTGACTCAAAAATGTAAATTATCAAGTTGGTAAAAGCTTTCTAAATCAAAAAAACAAAACCTATACTGAAAATCCCACGTTCATCTACTCTCCTTCTCTCGCTTATCTTGGTAATTCAGTAATGTAGAGCACTGCATCATTCTGACTCCTAACCTTGATAATCTCCAAAATGACACCAGCTGCTCGCCTGGCCTTGGTCTGACCGACCATTCCTTGTGATACTTGTCTTGCTTCCAATGCATCATCAAGGCCGAGACCTCTGATATGTGAATGTGCACCTAGTGGAATGAAGTGAAGACTAATAATGGTGAAACTTGCCAAAGCCTGTCATTTGTCTAGTCAGACCTCCTCGTAAAATAGTCCATACAATTCTTTCTAACAGTATGGTCAGTTTGCAATAATTTAAATGTGTATGGTACTTTTTACTTTAGTAAATAGTAGGGACACTTTTATAGCTATTTCCCAACGGTACCTCTGAAAACCTCATCATCACCTATTTCTCACGAGCTTAATAAATCTCCAGGATATCCGCAGACATCTCTCAGTCTCAGGACAGATGCCACTTCACTTCTCAAATATAAAAGTATGTTATTATTGTTATTGTTAACAGGTGAACACTACCCAGTTCAAGCATTTATATTTGATATCATTCATTGATAACCTCAATAAATACATCCCATCAGTCAACATAGCACGAATCATGATATAATGACTCCGATAACAGATGTGAATATGAGTTCTTGAATTGCCATGGCAACAACATAAACGTTTCCCCCAAATCTGAAAATGCATACTGCACATGAACATACCAATTCGTTCTATACGAGTTACTTCTCGGACTTCTTGAACTTTCTCTACTGTTGGCTGAAAGATAAAGAGGCCAAAGATTACTTTCAATAACACAGATTAATTTACTACAACTCCGATCAAGGCACTGACCGGTGCACACGCACACGACAGAACATGATGAGAACATTCTGGAGTTCGCACTGATTAGTTCAGATAGTCTATCTAGACTGTGCCATTATTTACAGCACAATACATGGTTAAATCACATGTAACTTCAACCGATAAATAAATGATTGAAAGCACTCGTTATCTTTTAATTAACACCAATTTATATCTAAGATATTACTAAATTATACAGTAGCAACTAAGAAATTCCAGAGCGTCACTTACAGCCGCCATGCTGCCGCTATGACTGATCCGATACCGAATGTGGTATTCATTAGAGATGCGAAATACAAACGATTACGAGTAGTGTGTGCAAGTTTATCCAGCAGAGATTGGCAGATTTGTTCGCTTCAGTAAACAACAATAATCATCTTCGGTTATCCTGATTCTTTTTAATATCACCTACTTTCGAAAATAGACGATTAGCATTACTTGTTTGGATGATATTGTGAAACTGATACACATATAAAGAAACTTGACTGCTGCAGGTAGGCTATGATATTATTATTGGTGCAGTATTCAGATCTCTGACAGACTCTTTCTATACAATAGCACTCACAAAGATGTGGAGATAGCCTACTAGTCAAATATGGCATGAAGAGGATTTTGTCTCACGTCCTGCTTCATTGCTTTTAGAACTGTCATTCGTTTCGATTTTGTAAATCGTTTACCGGATCTAACAAAATTGGATTATCATTATATTTATGAAGAGTTTACAAAAAAAAAACAAACAACATAAATGAAAGAGTACGAAATAGTATGAAGATTGCTCCATGGATTTTAAATTAAAATTAGACAAGTCTAGTCTGAGGGCACACAAAACGACTCAATCAAATACTTTTCATTGACACGATTCATCACAAATCGCCCATGCCTTGTCACTTGCATGCCACTTTGCCAGATTATTCGACTGATTCAAGCCTATCCCACTGGGCCTGATTGACTATCAAAACAAAACAGGCTAATACAGTTCCTGCTACAAACGAATTTGACTAGTAACAAGTAACTGACATCAACACTGTTGAAACCAGCAGCAGAGAAATCTGGGCCAAGTCACTTTGAACGTAATACCTTTAATACATGTACATGTATTTATGTATTTCCATCAACAGAACAGCAATGTATTTTTCGCTGGTTATCCAAGCACAGCAAACGTTGTGCCCACTCTTCGTCGATAAGTATGCCACTATTAAAAAAAAAAAAAATCCAACAGGCTGCTAGATGGATGGACAAAGCGAAGTGAAAGAGAAATCAGCAGATCCATGGGTGGATAGGAAAACAAATGACAGATAGCTGGATGGATGGATTGATGAATGGAGGGTGGATAGTTAATGGAAGAATGGATGCATGCATGGACAAATAGATGGATAGATCAGTGAGAGTATCAATGGTCAAATAAGCTCTAAACAGCACTTCAGCTACTAGCAGGATAATTATGCACCTGGAAGTAACGCCTGCAGTTGCAGACAGATAATTATCTTCATTCTTCCTTAATGCTCCAGTGAATAAACCTTGATCTCCTTCTTCTTCCAAAATTACATGGCTATCTAATACGAGTTAACATACACACACAAGAACATAACTGAAAATAAAAACTTGTGAACTAGCAAATACTTGTGGATTTCTTTTATATTCCAGGCACATCAAATCAATCAATAAATCAATACAAAAATAAAGAATCAAAATCACAACTCACCAAACATAGTATTATCATAGTTATTTGCAAATCACTATATCATCAGTAAACAATTATATTACAAACAACTGTCCTAACCATACCTATAATTATGAAAGACACTAGGGATTGTGCGAAAGACTAATAAACGGCAAGTTTTTTTTGTGGCACCACGACAACATCGAAAACTGCTTAATTTTGATGGACACTTGTTATAGGCGATGATGAAGAATTTGTATAAGTGATACTTAGTACAGGTGGGTTTAGAAAGATGCCTTGTAGATGTCTGATACTTTGACAGCACACAAGGGATAACAATCCATAACCTAGTTAAGAATGAGTGTAAAAGAGGATACCAATATAAGTCTCATGATGTCATAATAGGGAGCTTTTGTTCACAAGTTTGGATCTCACATGGACAGTTATGGCAAAAGCAGGTATTAGCATGTATGCATTTCCTGGTGTTATAATCATCCTGCAAATCCAATTCTAATTTGCAACATGTGACATGACTGTAACACAAGGAAATGACATACATGCAAACCTAATTCTGCTATAATGGTTTCTGTGTGAGGAGAGCTTACTAACAATAGCTCTCTAATGTATACGAAGCTTGAATTTGTACAGCACATACAATTTTGTAACAAACGTATTGATGCCCAGTCTTTTCAGAAAGGAAAAGGAAGGGGAAGGGTCATCTTTTGAGGGCTATATTTGGAAGGTGGGTGCGTCTTTCATTGTGGTACACGGCAACAAATAATACTGTACTGTACTGTGCAAGGCACGCTATAATATGAAGTAACTTTGTACATCTGTGTTTTTGTGGAGCAGTGTAACCACATGCTGCTATGAAATGACAAAACTTTCATTATATCACCATACAATGTTTTCTCATTGCACAGCAGAATGGTTACATCATTGGAGAAAACGGCTGTGGGTGCAATTCCTGACCATGGTTTTATCATAAGTGTCTTGGAAATGCATTTCATTCATATACAGTATTCCTCAGTCTACCCATGTGTTGAATGGTTTAACCTGGGCAGTGGAAGATATTGTCAGAATGCTAGTGATCAGTGCCTGTACATAGCAACGGCACTGTGTGCTTCCTTTGTGTTAAATCAGACTTAAGCTAAAATGGAGTAAGGATGCCATGGTGTTTATGAGAGCAAGGTCATGTTGGCTTGTTAAATTAAAATATCCAAATCTTCTCCTACCAACCACTGCAAAGATAGGCATCCATCGGTTTTGCTTTGCAGTAAAATCATTTTCCACCATTTTCTCAAAACTGAGAAAACTTACTTAGGCCATTAAAGAAGCACAATGATGATATTCCCACCTGGCAGATAACAGTCAATAGCAATGTCACAATAAGTCAAAGTAGGCTTCAGCGTACAGCAATGACATATGAAGTCAAACTGGATTTGAAATTATACTCTACAATTGGACTTGAAATTATAGTCTATCTCAGAACTGGTGAAAATGAAGATACATGTTATAAATTTTAGGTAACGCTCTTAGGACAATCAAAAGGCGAGTTAAAGAAGTCGAAAACAGCAGTTGTCCACTGTTAAATTCATTGACATTTCTGAGCAAAGAGACTGGAGTGTAATAAATCCTGTACATGTAAATAAAGCAAGAACAAAAACACAATCATGATTCTCTTCTTTAACTCAGTCATTATGTCGCATTAAACTCTGTGATGCTTTGCTGCAGCACTTCTCTAAGTGTCTCTGTGTCAGTTAGATGTATCTATGGACCAACACACCATAATCAATAATGTCTAAACAATCGACCGAAACTACATATAACCATATCTGTCGTTCGCTTATAGATTATTGGTCCCGATCAAATTATTTACAAGTAGTATACTCTGTAAAACTTTTTAATAGAACATTTTTGTAGATGGGAAGTAACTTTTGCAGTCAAACTCAACTTGAAAAAAATTGAGGAAAAAATCCCATTTCTACAGTATCGTAAGTGCTCTCAACAGCATATTAATTATAAAAGTGCAGAAACGGCTGTGACACATTAGACATATGTATTTTCTGGTGGCAGCCTGTTGCTCTCCTTGGAACTGAAGTTACCACAATAAGATACAAACATACTGAACAATTCCCATTCAAAGAATAAATTAAGCAATCATAATTACATTACATAAAGTTGTATCTCAGTCATCATCACAATCACCAAAACTATGAAAAATGTTTAATCTCCGCATTCTGACTTTATTATCACTCAGAGGCAGTACTAGCTCATAAGTATAGGGAAAATGTAAAGCTTTGATGAGAAATTGAGGAATGTATCATTCTTGAAATTGGGAGCCCCCATCCCCTTACCTGTTGCTGCTGGTGGTAATAACAGACATGTTGTCACAAGTCCAAATTTAGCCTAATTTAAGCAGAACACGGGTAATGTAGAACCTAATAAACTCAAATCCTATAGACTGGTCACATCAAGTTTATAAGGTGTTCCAATTCCTTTAGTAATAATTGATATTAAAAAAAAAAATGAATTTCAGAGCAGACTATTACAATGAATATGAAATTTTGAAGTATCGTACATAAGATCTGAGGCTGAAATCCCAAGGTCAAGTAAAGGGACAGGCAAGTCGAAATGATCAATTTATTGATAATAATACTGATAGAACTTTTCTAAGATAGAAAACTTCTCTCTTATTTGAAGGAAATAAGGCCATAAAATCCTGAAATATTTCTGTTTTGAAACACTTATTCTAACATTGCCGCTCAGCTACCCCTCCCCCACCTCCCCTCCCCCAATAGAAACAAGACAAAAGCTCAGAAAATGTGATTAATAAACCAGTAACCTTAAGCAAAATCCATAATGTTAATTAATAAATATACATTAACTGCAGTGAACATTACTAATGTTTTGGGAGTTTCCTATAGTTATCGCAGTGTTTAAGTGAGGTAAAAGTTATGCATGCAGCCACAGAACAGGTAAAATCAAAATGAACAATATATCATGTTCCATGGGATGTGAAAGTGGTACTTTTATTGGAAATTCTGATTCGGAATTTTATGCCACTTTTAGAGATACATGTGAATCAACTATGGAATGACAGATGTGTATGTTTGTGGAACATGAGCATTATGGTAATAAGTAATAATACTGACTGTTATGAAATTTGCAGTAAAATCTTTGTTAATATTATACTAAAAATTACACACCATCAAATATGACAGAACAGATGTGGTTACCGAGTGGGCAAAGAAACTGATGGAGGAAGAAGAGAAGGAATGGACAGAACATCACTCCTTAACACTTTGCTACCACAACAGTCTTCTTGTTTTCCTAATAGTGATTTTGAAATCATCTGGAAAACAGGATAATATGGTCTCTTAATCGAAGGGAGGTAGCCAAGAATACTTCATCCATTATACAGGGATTCCTAGATATTGTCCCTTTATTAGGCCTTTTTGATGTTATTAGGCCTTGTTTCAGCATCAATAGTATATTTAGCATGCATGAGACATTCTTGAGGATGAGGTGGCAGTAAAGTGCTAAAATGAATGTCTGAAATGGATAGACATAAGGAAAATGGCAGAAGCTGCAAGCTTGCAGTAAGAATGATCCAAATCAGAGAACAACATGGACATTAGATGGCAGAATTCACTGGGTTCTCGGCCCGGAAATGGAGAACATATGGAGCTCTCCACAGTCCAATGATGATGTTTCCCAACAAGTAAATAAAAAAATTAATCAGTGGTTTAAAAAAAAATGATGACAACTGACAGTTGCAGTGCCTGAAGTCTTGATAGAAGGCATCAGCCAAACACGTGCACTGCCTTTTTCTCCCTTTCCCAACTTCTGCTGCTGCTGTTACTATTTTGAGCCAGAATCATTTGAAAACTAAAAACTGCAAACTCCAAATTTTTGGTCACTGAGAATTGGTCAAATCCACTGAATTATATTAACGTAAAGCCACAACATCCTGTCATAGACAGAATGCTGAGCAATTTACCTACTCACCAAAAATATGCACACCTTTTTCTCAAATATCTGTACATCAATCTCCCTGATTAATGAACTTGTTAAACAAATTAAACCACACACCATTTGCTCATTACAACAACGATGACTATCTGCTTGGAGAGTATAAGTTATATGCTCTCATAAGACTCTGCATTTGACATTTGTCTAAAAAACATCGCGTTGTTAAATATTTCTAGAATCAATAGTCAAGTCTAGCAGATAAGGTTTACACCACTGACTACAATTAAGATAACTGATATCACCAAAGTACCATCAATTCATTTGCCTGTACACAGAAATGATAAATGATATAGCAAAAAGGATTTTTGGGCTAACATGGGAATGCTATCTTCAAGACGCGCTGGTACATTTACGAGCTGCTTGTAACAAAGAAGAAGACTATAAATACATGTTCATCATATGCAGCGAAAGAGTTAATCTGTTGACCAAATACTGTAAATAAGATTCTTGATTAGGGGCTCTATGGCTTGGCAAAAAAACCAGATTACAGTATACAAAACACAAATAGATACACATAAACTGGTTTGGATTTCTTTTCCATCAATCAACAAATCACATAAATACATTACAAACACAACAATGACATATCAGTGTCACATCTTCATTTAGGCTCTTATGCATTTCACTACTGGATCATCTACAATCATTATAGTGATATCAATCTAACAGGCAATCTGTGAAGCAGCTGTACTTCTATTATGGTCAACATTTTCATTTTTGGTCAGAAGATTTATGAAATCTGGCATGACAATTGGCAAAATGTTTTTCAGCCAGCTACCAAAGACTATAATAAAGTAACAGGATGGGATATTTTGCCTAAAATGCATCCACATCACCAGCTAGTGCGCCCTAGTGGAGAGAAGGTATACATATCTCTCCCAGGGTATTGTCTACAATAGCATAGGGTGTGTATGTGCTCCAACTTCAAAGCTTAATCCTGAGCAATGATTCATTCAGATTAAAAAAAATTCAAAAAGGTCAGAAGTTATCTTCACTGTTTTTTTGGTTTGTTTTCAGTTCAAATTATGCACCTAGATTTATATTTAGATCCAGATCTACACTATAAATCTAGATCTAAGTCACTGACCTCTGCACTCTTGCAAATATGACAAACTGTTGTGAAGTCAGGGCCTTAGACTAGCCTACTTTTTAAAAAATCAGCTGAGCACTCAAAGGTGAAATAACAGACATCTCAGCACAACAGAAACAAGATCACACGGAGTGTCTGTATCACGGAGCATTTGTCACAGAGAAAGCCAAGCTTTTGACAAGGAGAAGCACAAGACAGGCTAGATAAAGGTTTAAACTAGGTTAGTCTAATTGTAGTGGAATTTTTTATTAGGGTGATTGCCAAGAGTGTCCAGTCTTATTACTTCATTATTTTTACTGATACTATAGTTGAAATGTGTTATTTGCATTCATCCAGCACTTTCTTTTTGTTTGTTCTGGAATTTAGAAATACTGCTATAACTGAATTAACAATCATTCTGCAAAATGCTTTTATCATGATCCTCCAAACATAACTTATCAGACATTCCCACCTAAAAACCATCTCGTTGAAATGGGAGGCAACACAGAAACCCTTGTACCACATTATCACAGCATAAATTTACATCACAGACTGGAAAGAAATGCTCAGGAACAGAGGCAGACCAGTGTGAGTGTCCAGGGTCCAGGTATTCCCAGACTGTATAGCAGTGACAAAAGTAGATTCTTTTTGTACTAGTTAACAACATAAAAGTCACTTCAGGGTTAAAAGTATGGTATCAATTAATCAATAACATATTTTCATAACCACACATTATGAAATATATCATTTCAGAGTAAAAGAATGGCCCAAAACATACTTGTGAACTGAAAACATGTTTATATGACACAAATATCATTTTAGATTTAAATGCAGCACACAAGATAAAATAACTAGCCCTAAATTTATAGGGAAATGAACTGGCAATAAAATTTATAATGAATATCCAGTTAATTTCACTATATCTATAACTCACTTTGGACTTCATAAGTATTTCAACATATAACTAGTTTCATAAAATGGGTTTCTGAAGTAAGTGCAATGATTGTGCTGTTTTTCACCTATTAATAGGTGTAATGCTACATGACCACTTTATTCATATGGACTAAGTACAGCACTGTACATGCTTAGGGAAAAGAACAGTGGAAATTGGTGATATATGTAAAAGATTAGAAAAATAAAATGGAAAGAAGCGACAATCAGCGCATCAAATAAACAAGTACTAAAACAGCAATGTAAAGCATTGGGTCTCACATCCAACATGTTAACACTTTGTCTACCACAGCTATAGTACTGCATCAAATGTTACTGTACCCTAGTGTACCAATGTTGCAAAATGTGATTAAGCTATGCCATGAATTTACATCCTAAAAAGGGGTCTTAGTATTAACAGGATAAATAATTTCACATTTCTGTGGTAAACTAAGTGTTAAGTAAATTAAAGAATATGATTAAAACTGCTCACAGAATCTTGATTCTTTCCCAGCAAGATAATTTAAGTGATGTTTATTTTTTATGAGGTGCAATGTGCCCTGACGCAAACAGTGTCAACTTCACTTTATTGCAGTTGGTTTAATCACAACTTTCACTTTAATGCAACCTCTCTGTAGAACAGAAAGCTCATTTGTTTAAAAAAAGTCATTGCTGTCACAGCTTCTTGAACCCAAAAACCTTCTCATAAAGCTGGATATGAATGGATTTGATTGTATTGTACTAGATATGCAACTTGTATCAATGCTAGATAACCTACAATACTCAATACATGCACACTCAAACTGGCATGCTATGTTATTAAAAAAAAACCCCTGTTAATTATACACACTCTCATATCCTAATCAACATGCCTGAAAAGTCTCATCTGGCAACATGATGACTTTAAAATATATATACAGTATATAAAATTTTTAGTTACGAAGTGACTAATATTTGGTCCAACTACTCATTTTGAGATGATGAATGTGGAATGAAAAGAACACAAAGAACCAGAAATCAAAATGTTATAATGAGCCCAGAAATGTTTTGTTGACAACATACAATTGTCCTATAAACTTATACAGTGTATCTAAAATAACTTTTTGAATCCCCAAAACTGAGAGTTTGGTCTGGCTTTCAAAAATATCTTCCCTGAAACAGAAAAATCAACCTGTGTGTCATTGCTTTGCCAGCAGCTCAGAGGAAAAGGGAACTATAGGATGGGAAATAAGAGTTCAAAGAGTCAACTGTGGATTACAGGATTGTTACATCAGCTTGGTGATATGTTAAGGGGAGAAACTACCCTGTTCCAGAGGCTGTAATGCACATTACTTGGTGTGCAACTAATCACCATGAAAGCAATGAGTTCATATGCAAACTGGCACACAAGTGCTGAATGGTGCGCTTTTCTCCCTCAAAGGTGATGACTTTAGGGCAACTGTCATTTGCAATGGCACCAGTTGTTTGACACTATATTTCACCCACGTCTCTTAAACAACTTTACGCATGATCTTGATTTTCTGTCTGGATATAAAGTTATTTTATATACATGTATCATCAGATGGTGTTGCAAGTTCCTGATAATTATGTGTCAAGGTAGAAAATCCAAAAAAGCCTCCTTAGGATCATGCATAAAGATATCTCAGAACCATGAGTGAAATCTGGTGTCATCGAACTGGTTCTGTCGCTAATAAAACTTGGTATAAAATCATTGCCCTTAAGGGAGAAGAATGCACCATTAAGTACTTTGGTGTGAAGTTTTGCATAGAAATCCAATGCACTCATGGGCATAAGTTGCACACCATGTTATGTATTACAGCCCGTGGAAAAGGGTAGGGTCCTTTCTTAAGACATTGTGTCAATAAAATCTGCTAAAATATGATCAATTGAAAAACTTTCCACCAAAACTTTATTGAAGACAGACATCCTAACTGCAGTAGGCTATCACTTACAATGATGATATAGAGTAAAAGTGGCTGATATTTTGCAAGGATCTGATTTTCATGAATTTCATTAGTTGAGCTTGATTTTGCAAAATTTTCTCCTGTAAAATAAAGTTCCAGTCAAGATTTTTAAAGGGCTTACTACTAGATCTAAGGAAATAAGGAAAACACAAATTCTAATTACTGCCCATCGTTAATTGGACATATTAACTGGGCCTCTCACATATGTTTCTGTCAGTTTGAGAAAGGGTACCACTCTGGCCATTTTGGAGCAAAGATTTGCCAAATACTGTGTTTATCATCAGTCCTGTAATATCTCTCCATTTTAGCCTAAGTGTTTATACTCTTAACACATTTGAGAAAACCATTATGCATGGCATGCAAAAATTAGATTCTTGCAAATAGTAATGTCCAACTTTCTTTTCCATTTTATCAAGAAAAACAACACTTCAACAATAATTTATTTGCATTACATTCAATATTACAATACTACAGCAGTTATCCTCATCTATTTGTTGCACTCTTCCAGAGTGTTCCAAGGGATTAAATATTGTATAATATATATATTATATAATTATATATATATAAAAGCTGCAGGAATCTTAAGGCAACCATTTTGATATTATCCATGAAGAATAGGACACACTGATGCAACCACGCAACACTTGTGAAAAGCATGACCTGAAATGATGAAATGACAGAAATACAACATTTGCTTGGCCGCACAAAAAGACCCAAACAGATGGGGACACATTGCATGAAAGACATTTGTAGAGAGTGTATTGAATAAAATGTGGTAAGATGAACCTCCAAGATACATAAAAAGATATTCATATGTGGTTCAAACTAGTTGACTATTTAGATTACATCATTTTCAAATACTGCAAGTTTCTAACTGATGTTTCCAACTAGTGTGATATTCATCTTGCATGTCCACTGAATGAAAAAATGAAAGGAACCAAGCATTTGCTTTTCAACTCAATCATCATATAATAATGGACAAGATATTCAATTTCTAACTTGTGAATGTCTTCAGTGATGCTTTGTGCATAATACTAAATGTTTATTTTGCATGGACGAAATGCTTTATTCTTAAATGTTTGTATCTAAAAATATAGACTGCCAAGTAATCACAAGAAGTTTAGAAATATTCAATTCTTGGGCGGCAGTATTCAAGTGGCTTAACAACTGTTATAGGCGATTATAGAAAATAGAGATACTGTCTGTTCATCCACTTACTAAAACAAATGACACTTTTTAAAAATTTTGATAGCAGAATTCTGACAAATTTACTGATTTTAAGACAACTGTGCACTACTTAACACTTCTTTTAAAAGTTGTCTGATTCTCCTTTGAGTGTGAAGCTTGCTCAATAGAAGGAGGCCTACTTTTTGTTCCACAGACGTTTACATTTATATTTCTTCCCATCAAGTGACATGTTTTGCCTCATACAACGATAATAATAAAAAAGTGACTACTGTAATAATAACTTAAAAATCCAAGAAAAAGGGCTGTTAAAGGCAAACACAACAAAATCTCGGCAACGAAAATGACTGGTTTCACTTGCTTAATAGCAGCAGAATTTCAGATGAGTGAGATTTAATTCTGCTTTTTGCATTGATACTTACCACATGGAAATACAATG
Organism: Ellobium chinense; assembly: GCA_033807755.1. Classification (NCBI taxonomy): domain Eukaryota; kingdom Metazoa; phylum Mollusca; class Gastropoda; order Ellobiida; family Ellobiidae; genus Ellobium; species Ellobium chinense. Next base: position 846,374 of record JAWQUT010000163.1, read on the forward strand.
ACTCCTTGAGCAGAGAGAGATACCACTGACTTGAGGGGCAAGTGGCAACCCAGACAACAGCTAGGAAAGAAAATAAAAAATCAAATAACACTTGAACATGCTGATCATGAAATTCACATGGACCCACTAAATTGTTTCATGTTAAGCATGATTCGCTTTATCTATAAGGACACATAACAAGAGATACATGTATAGGGCACTGTCAACTGTTTTGTATAATGCATATTTTACAATATCTTTAAGATAGGTCTAACCAACAATCACTTTGAAGCTTGAATAATATTTAAAATAGTAGTACTAAGGGTCATATTATGGAACTTCTCCAGTAAGTTCCCCCAAAAAATTTTATAGTTGGAGTGCTAGCCAACTTTCATCTGTTTGAATGCCTGTGTCAATAGCAACAATAAACATGAAAGTGCACTGGCACTGTTTCAGTATAGCTCGTTTTTGGAGTAATTGACAGGACAATGCCCATGGAATGGCTCATATACGAGTTTTTGCTATAAATGAAGAGTGATGAACATCTGCTACAAAGACTAGTTGTATAAGGCAGGAGCATATAAGTGAAGGTAACTGTCTTACTGACACCGGCTGCTTGACCACTCACATTCACACAGGCCACATATTGCCATCTGGAAATAATAGTGTTGTAAGTCCTTCTAGTCACTGTTGGACTTATGACAGTATTTAACCTGGGCGGTGATATCATGCATAACATCTGAAAATCTACAATGGACAGGAACACTGTTACTTACTCCGAAATGTTGACTTCTTGGCCCCAGTGACTGCCCAAGTATTCACACATCAAGTTCTTGCTGTCTAGGGTCATGATCTGGCCAAACTGAAAAACAGAACAAAGCAAAGCTTGAGATAATGACATGGATAAAGGTGAAAGATAAGATGGGTGGGTTGGTGAGTGGATTGACAGATAGGTTAGCTGAAACACATTTCTCAAAGCAAGCAATATCTCTAGGTGCAGAGAACGAGAAGAGGTGAAGATAGAGGAGGAGGAGGAAAAGAAAAGAGAAATGAAAGCAAGAGGGAATAAAACTGATCCGTTACTATCTGAAGATTTTAAGTGCTGTTACAGAAGTGTGATGCCAACAATGATTACATGTACTATATATCATGATGACACAAGTAAGACTCAAATTTCCCTACACTTCAAACAGTTCCAAGATCTAGTGAGACAGTAAAAATATCTGACATAAATGCTTTGATATCTAAAAAGATTAATACTTCCAGAGTGCAGAAAACAAAATAACAAAAGTCGTGGGAACAAGATCCTCCTTTTATCCAACCCCTCTGTTCACCACTTCCTGACAGTCTACCAGGGATGAGCCACATTTAAACCATGACCACAATTCATTTCTTAGTTCAAAAGTGTCGTAAGTCCATCTGATATAATCCTGAGGCTTTTCTGGGGTATGCTTAGGTTAGGGTTAAGGAAAAGAAAGGGTTCCTCTAATATAATATGAATAATAACAAAGTGCATGTGTATAGTACTTCATCCTCAAGAGGGCTCGAAGTGCTTTTTACTCACATGCACACATATTCAAACACAAATGCATTCCTCTAAACACACAAGATTACACATACAGCTCATGTACACAATGAGATAAACAGTCATATTCATCCATACGTACACACGCATCTCCTATATGAGTGTGCACTCAAGGGGCAGGAGTCTCAAGGTCAGGGGGGGGTGCACGGATCCCACCCTCTGATACATAGGATCATAGGATTGTATACAGACACTGTGCTTCCAGGCCCAAAACGAAGCCCCCTCTAGATACTTGTATTGTCTAAGGACTCTCTTATGAATGCATTCTCCTCTCTAATTCTGCCTCCTAAACTAACTCAAGTACACCTTGGGAGAGTCCCAGGATTATGGCAATAAATAAAGAACACTTATAAATTGAGATGATGAACTGTCATTCTGTTAATGATGGACCATACTTGAGTGCAAATCTTATTCTGATATTCTGATCTGTTATTTAACTTATATCCATATAAATGTTTTGCAAATAACAATGATCTGATCTATCTGTTCTTGATTACTTACCATTCCTTGACTTATGACATCTTCGCCTTCTCCTTTGTCTTTGACTTTCTTTTCGGTCACAACTGCATGATGAATCTGGATAAACACAAGCGACATAAGTAAGAAGGTGATCTAGGCTATAAAATTACAAATATATTCCTTTAAAAAACTCTTAAAGTGGAACATTTTCAAATCCCTAGGTTTTCTGAACTATTGTGCCCATTGCGCAACTGCACCCAGCATTAATCCAGAACATACTCAGGTGGTGACCCTGTTCTTGTCCTAGTCATTCACTTGCAACAAATCAGTTCCGTGATAAAAAAACATTTGCCTGTGATGCAAATACTCATGGCATATAATGATGATGACGTCAAAAACATGCGAACACCTCAGGATACTTCTTGTACACAGTGTTTTATTTAATTATCAGTTATGACTGTGGATTTCTAAACTGGAAAATTTTATCACAGGATAAATTAGGCTAACTCTTGTTCCAATTTGATCTGTTTCACCTCTTGCTGAAAACAAAGGAACTAAACATGGTCCATCTTGCCAAGCCTTACACCCAGTCTGTTTCCAATGGCTGGGTATTGTCATATAGAGCATCCAGCTGAAGTGCATGTTGGATGACACCTTAATTCACTACAGTCTTTTGGATAGTTTAACTAATCTTTAACATCTCTTCTATCACTCATAAAATCTAAAAGATGTCATTTAAGTGTACACTTACTGATGGGGGTACATAGCCAGGCTTCTTTGCCCACATATACACTGACATCTTCTCCAGCATTTCATGTGTCACATAGCTGAAAGAAAACAAACAAACTGGTAATGACCCCTTTCACAGAACAATAACTGCTGCAGTTCCTCTTTCATTGTGAATGTATTGGTAAACTAAATGAGAAGAATTGCAATTCTTTTTCTGAGTGACAACTGCTAAAGTGTATTCATCACATACTGTAGGCAAAGAAATCATATTTCCAGGAGATACCATTTTTATTTAAGTTAACAATTCCTTCTTTACGGAAAAAGATTTCTGTAGCCAGGAATGGCAGCAGCCATTGGCAACATTTCCGGACACCAGTATCAGCATACTGTATTTTCAGTATGGAAGTTGTTTTGTATATGTGTTAAAATGCCCTTTTATCAGATTTGAAGTTTGGTTTTCTGAAAATTTTGGGCATTCTGCAAACCCTATATGGTGTTGACAAAGTGCATGATAAACTATTACTCAATACCAAATATTAATATTTACGCCAGCATACATTGCTCTCTCACAGCCGGTGATTCCTGAATCAAAATCAGTGAATTAAAATGATAAGGGCCAGTAACACAACATTAACAACAACAATGAAATAACATCTCACCTCTGCTCAAACTTGATTCTAAAATCAATGTAAAAGGCATTAGGAAACTCAGCACTCATCCAAATTGAGAAAGCCTTAACACTTTGCGTACCACGGCTTCCATAAACTGATTATCCTTTCAATCCCAATGCCTCTCTGAACCAGTAAACTCGTGGTTAGCTCAGTCACGTTTTTGCGACACAGGTACATGATGGTAAAGTAAAACTGGATGCAGAATATTGTAATCATGGTACACAAAGTGTTAAATTGCGGGTGCTTCTGATATATAATATGACTGGTGAAGCTGCCATAACAACAATAACAACAAATGACAGGACATCTAACCTCTGCTCAAACTTGATCCTAAAGTCCATGTAACAGGCATTCAGGAACTCAGCACTTAGGCAAGATGAGGCAGCTACTGGGTCCTCCAGGTGCTCTATCAGCAGGTCAATGGCAGTGGCGCCACCTACTTCCTGCAACAGTAGATAACCCAGCGAACTCCAAGAAATGGTGGTCTCCTCAAAGTATCCTTTAAAGGATAACTCAGAGTATGATGCTGAATTTTCTTCTCCACTTATCTGTGCTCCTAAAGATGACGCTATTTTAGAGTCTGCTCTCTGAGCGGTGACTTCATTTGACTCCGCAGCTGGGTTGGCAGCGACTGAATTGTTGAAGGAAGTAAACTCCTTCTGCAAAGCACAATTACTTGAACCACCCTCATCCAGCTTATTGCCACTGTTGTCTTTGTTGTTACTGCCATCCGAAGCTACACCTGCTGCTTGTTTAGCCTGAAAGTACTTGAGCAGGTATCTCCATTCATGAACATTTCTTGGTAAAAAGCCCTCCTCCCCTTGCTTTCCTTTCAGCAAAGTGATGTCGTTTACATCCACAATAAGTTGTAGTAACCTTTTCCATTGGTCAACCTGGGTGAGTAGTTGTACACATGAAATCCAGTGACCTGCTTTGATACACAGCTTCACAAGCTCTTCTCTTTCTTCCTCAGACTTGACCATGGACAGAAGAATTTTCAGCCAGTCATGGGGAAGAACAGTTATCACTTGATCAACCAGGCTCTTGCTACTGTCCCCCACAGCGTCAGAAAGTTGTGTCGGCAAGAGAGCTTCTAACAGATGGTATCTGACAACTCTCTGCCGACACAGTTGTTGGAAGGCTGCTGGTCTACGCACTGTAGCAAGGTCCACCATTGCTTGTTTGAAGTACCGCAACAGGTACGCCGACACTGGTTTGGAACACAAAGAGCACAGCTGCACAAGGTCAGCAGGGGTCACAGCTTTCTTAATCTCTCCACAAAACTCGCTGGTCTTTGACGGTGCTTGCTCGAACAACTCATACACATGGCCCAGAAGAGCTGAATGGTGAGGGAGGATCCCTGATCTCAGATAGTCCATGGCGGACTTGACTTGTTTATCGGCCAGGATGCTGCTAACAATGTCACCCCGACCTTTCTCCTTAGAGCACATTATAAGACTAATCCATGTAAGGAACATCTTGTTATCACCGTTGTCTAATGACTGCTTCACTCTGTCATAATTCAGTATGAAGAAGAAGAGACGGGTGAACAAAGACAAACTGAGATCATGCAAAAATCTTTCACTTTTATACAGGTTAAAAATATCACTACCATGTCCCATAGATATTCTCTGCAAATCACTTTCAGAAGTCACAGTTGTGCTGTCCCCTGACTCTTTGATACTGTCAGAAAGCGCTGGAGAAGCAGCAGGAGAATTGCCATCTGAAGTTCCTGATTTCAGTGATTGGCTTTTAATTTGACTAGATGTAGGATGGGTAATGTCTGTTAAACCATATGATGTGTTGGATAATTGCACTTCTCCATCCACTTTTGCTGTTTTGTTACTAATGCCATGGGTCTTTGTGGACAAAGAATTCTCAGCGCCACAACATGAAGGCACAAGGTGGTCATAATGAAGGTTGAGTGATAAAAGCGATGATTGTGGCACAACAGCCTCTAAAAGGAGTTTGTAATGAGCCTCCTCGATGAAATGCAAATACTGAAGAATGTTCCCTGTCACCCCTGAGAGAAAACACATAGTGGTAAGGCTTTTAAAGAGTTCCTCATGTTTGGCTGGTAAATGAAATTCATCATGACAGTGCAAAACTTTAGTCCAGTACATTGGAGTAAGGCACTTGTTATCTTCTGGAGAAACTGATGGACTAGCCAATGAGGTTTGACCATTTTGAGAATGGACGTGTTCACTCTGTGAAGTGTCATTATTTCCATGATCAACTCTCACATCACTGTTATCCTCACCCAGGGCCTCTACCACTGATGGTCCTACACTCGTGGTGGTAAGATTTTCTATGCCGCTATCCCGCACATCTGTCTCTTCCTTCTTGCAGGAACCCTCCTGTTCCATTGCTCTATCAAGCTCGTGGCTCCTTTTCTGCACTTCTTCATGATAATGGCACAAAACTGCCAGTAGCTCCTTCGCCCATTCGTTGAGAGCATCCCGGAGAGCTCCTGGCTTCACCATGGATGTGGAGTCAGACAGGCGTTTCTTGATGTCCAGAGCTGTGATGTAAAGGGGTGAGGTGTCTATCACTACTGCAGGCTTCTCTTTGATTCTGCTCATGCTGTCTTTGAGGGTAGATGCTTCATTTTGCTGCTCTGCTGGTGGCTGTTGTTGGCTGCCAACATCTTTCAAGGATTTCTCCAACTGAAACAAATCATCAAGCATCCTATGAATATCTCACTATAGCACATCAAATTTCTTGCTTAATCATTGGAACAAAACAAATGCCTGTTTCCTTCCATGGAAAGTGGCCCTCATAATATGACTAAATTACAAACCTGGTCTGCCTTCTAGAAAGGTAATCCCTCCTCCCCTACCTGCCCTAGATATAGTACTATTTTCCAAACAGTTATATTGCTACCTGTTGTGGAGAGAGTGCAGCCAGAGTTGGGGTGCTGGAAGACTTGGTGACCAGAGCATTCATTTCCTTGAATGACTTGATCAGCGATTTTGTCTGAGATTTCAGCTTCATAGAAAGTCTGTGGATGGATGGATGGATGGATGGATGGATGGATGGATGGGTGATAAGAAGATTCTTAATGGAAGAATGTAGTGATGGATACATAGTGGACAGACAGATAAATAAATGGGAGAATGATTGGGTGGCTAGATAAACAGATGGATGGATGGATGGATGGATGGATGGATGGATGGATGGATAAATGAAATGTGTGGAAGGATGTACACAGAGATGATGGATTAACTGAAGGATGGATGGATGCCCCTTGACACATATAAAATAGTACAGTCTTTCACTACTGACCCATCCTTAAAAGCAGACAGAGAAGCCTTGGGCGATCCTCCGGAGCCTCCAGAGTGGGCGTGCTCTCCAGACGCAGTCAAAGAGCTGTGAGAGGATGAATGAGTCCGCAGACCGACAAGGAAATCATCACTGCTAGCTGACCCCCTGGCTGCGGCAAGTCGATCAATGAGAGGAGGAATTACCTCTCCATCATAAGACGGTGTGGGAGATGAAGATTTTCTGAGAATTGACTTTCCTGAGATAGAGACATAGCTTTCATTAACCAAAAATACTACCTAATACATGTTAATATTGGGTTATTGTTTCACACATAGAATGTGGCTGAAAGATCAGAGATGCCATTCATTTTTTCATGAAATTCTCCAGATTTCTATGGTTTCACCAAGACTACATAATTCAAATGAAACATATCCATTTTGATAGCAATTTACATCACATAAAGGTTGTGATTTCTGGAGAAAAATGTGTAATAAGACAGAAGAAAAGATCCAAGACTGATAGTAAGACAACTGGAAAAAAAACAGACTTTTCCAAGGAGTATCTTGGACTGACACCAATTAGTTTTCTCTGACTGAAATATAACATTCTTTGATTTCGGAGAATTCTCTGAAGAGCAGCATCTCTGACAGTTGTGAATTTTTTTTAAACCAATATTCAACAAGAGATATAAGAGTTGATACTGCTGAGTCCTCTAAATTGCAATGTCCTTGACTGGAATAATCACTAGCTCAAACCCTATCAGCAAACAGAAAACTGTAGTTGCTACATCCATAAAAGTCATTGGATAAAGCTAAGATCCTTTTAATCACAACATTTTCCATGCTCCTGAGGAGTTGTAATTAACCTTTTCTCACTCAAGCTTACAATCAGACTGCCAATTGCATGTGGTGGAAGAAAGCTTTGTAAAAATGGAGCCCCACAATACAAAAAAAAAATAAAATATATAAAAGGGATGAATCTCTTTTGATGCCACTAGAAATCCCACAATTAAAGCTACTGAAATGAAACTTGCACTGGTGACACCACTGAATCTCACCTATGCTGTGAGTTTAGCGAAATCTATTGGAAAACATGACTTATGTTTTTCACTATTTTCTATATTGCCGCCCTGGGTGACTGTGCTCAGTGAATTTGGTGGCAGTGCAGAAATGAACCAGCGTGCTTTATCAGCATAATCTGGAGCTATGTATAAGAAAAAGGTTAGGCTGAGTGAATGCCTCTGCTCTTGTCTAGAGCTGACACATCTTATTTTACTAACCTCCAGATACAGGGGGAGAAACTGATAATTCAGGGGACATCGTACGCTGTTGTTGTGGCTTCTTGAACTCAATGCCTGGCGACACATCCGACCTTACTGTGTTTGAATCAAATGGTGCCTCTTCTTCCTCAATGTTGCTGATGGTGCCAATACACACAATGTCCATCTCAAGCTCCAGACTTTCAGAGAAGATGTCATCAGGATAATCTCCCAGGGAAACCGAAGACTTTAGTGTTCCTGAGTAAAATGGATGTAGAATATTTCAATATCAAATCCAGCAGAACCCATTTATAAGCGGCACAGTTGTAACAGAAACCAGGTGTCTTATTGGGCAAAATTGCAATTCGGGTTCCCACACCCTCTTTGCTATTGTAAAAACAACCTTCTTTTATAACAAGACTGGGTAAGTGAAAATTTGGCTATTATGGCATTACTGTCTGGCCCTCAAATCAGTTTCTGCACCAATATGGTGGTTTGGCAGTACATGTAACACCTCACTAAGCATTTACAGGCTGAATACCAGGAACTATCATATGTTTCTTAAGTAAGACACAATAATTGCATTTAACATCACCATCATGTAGCCTGCATATTAACATGTGAATGAACCTTATACACATTGTGCCAAACTTTTTCCCTAAACTGCCCATGTGAACCTAGCATTAAAGACGTGACTCTCACCCCTATGCTCACATAATTTGCTGACCAGCTTTGATTTGAAACTGGATTTGAGCTTTTATTTTGAGCTAAATGACCCATAACATCTCATCCTACATTGTACTGACTATTTACATACAAACTCTTTTTCTCTCACCTTTCTTTGTCTTTGTAGGCTTGGTATCTGGATAAAAAAGGAATGATGCCAAATTTACCAAAAAATCCGTCATGAAACTGCAGCATATGAGCTCTCTCAGCTAACACAAAGCAGCTGAATGCATTACAAACCATACATGTTGTGTGTGCAGAAAACTATAATGCTTTGCAAAGAAACTGGGCTATACACTCTATGGTGAACATACACATTTAGGAGTGTACTGTAATATTCAAGTGTACTATAATAATGTAATAAAACCTTATTAATATAATAAAACTTACATAAATGATTGTCATTAGTGTTCTGTTACAATCTCTTATGTATATTAAAGAAAAGAAGAATCTTTCAAGAATGGCAATGATATTTCCACATATTATTGTAAGCTGCCCCTCTGAAGTGCATGGCATATATTTATGACCATCCATTACTGATTTTTCACTGCAACAACAACGTTCACTACTAGTGTTAAATGAATGTATCATTGGTCAATATCAACCTACTGACCTTACCCAACCCCCACTACGACACTTACCCATTGATACAGATCTTGTGACAGTATCCAACTTTTTCTTCTTCTTTTTCTTGGACACCTTTTGAGGTTTGGCTATATCAGCATCTTTTGCTAATGGAAAAAAAAAATTAAACCATTGGAATTACAATGCATCCCCCAACTCTATTTGTCTCTCCACTTAGGCTCTATAGTGGTTATAAATCAGTTCATTCAGAAATTCTTAAAGGAAGACTGCACCTTCCTACAAACCATATTCAATCACACTATACCCTATTATTCCAATAAATCAGTCTTTCAAGTGTCTGTCATAATGAAATAATGCCTCTGCAGGCCCCAGACAACTACATTATCCAAAGTCCGAATTGTTACTACCACTGCTTACGTTTTTGCCACATGGCCAAGCTGTCTAGCCAGTGCTCTGTGGACAGGTGAAAGCATGTTGGTATGAATATTTTAATTCCTCTGTGAACAGTAGATATGCCAAACAAAATCATGCTGAGGCAATAAAATTGCAGAATTCCTTTTCTGGCTTACACTATCAAACTTTACATTTGAATTTGAATACCAGAACCTTAATTTCAAGCTGAATAATACATTGTCAGGTAGAGGTGTCTGTTACTGTAGCTGCTGGAAACGTAAGTGACGTTAGCGTTTTTGCCACAGGCTTCTGCTGATCCGGGAAGGGGAATAATTCTGGATGCAAGGACTAAACCCAGTAACTCTAGCTCTCCGTATTGTGTCATATTACATACACACACGGTAACAGAGCGATGTTCTTTCTTCGCAAAACTGACTCAGTGGGCACCACAGATAAATTTTAGAGAGAAAAAGTATTGATAAAAGGAAAATTATTTTTGATGTGCGTGTCCTACTTTAAGTAAAATGTCAATGTCATTTTCAGCAAATATGTCACCTTGTACTCTTGAGATATGAATATAAGTGGGAACTGGGGCTGGGCTGAAATAAGATAAAAATCTGACCCTCACAACTCCAGGTCATATCAGTTAGGAAGACACCCCTCCCCCTCGTCAAGAATTTGAGGGGGGATTTATACATTTTTTTTAGAGTGCAGGAAAGAAAGGGGATCAGTGCATTTTCAATGTACTTTGGGGGGCGGGGGGCGGGGGGGGGAAGCATATTGAAATTTAAGGGGCAAATTACACACTTGTGCGGTCTGGAGGAAACACTGGCTACTTACTGCTTGAAACTTGCACTGAAGAAAATGGCAAAGGGTGATGAGTGTCTCCTTTGCCAATCGCAGCCAGTGCATCAATTGTTACATCCTGAAGAGGAGTTGCTGAAGGCACTTCATCAGACTGAGCCGAAGACTTTGCTGTTTTGTCTAGCGATACCGCATTGACTGCTGTAGCTGTAGATGGTGCCCGAGGAAGTGAAGGTGACGGTTCTTTTGCACTGGGAATACCATTACTGATGTGATCAGATGATGTGTTGGCACTGCTATTGGCAGTAGTGATGGAAGAGTGAATTATGTTAGATGAGTCCACATATTTTGCCTCCATACTGGCACTGATGGATGAGGTATCAGGTGGGATGAGGTGAGAGGTTTCACTGGAAATATGCTCATTTTCAACAGCATTCTCTGTCTGATGGGATGACAATGGCAATGTATTATTATTCTCTTTGAACAAAGGTGAATCTTGTTGCATCTCCACAGCAAATGTACTGCCTTCACCGGCAGGAATATTTTGGATATTATTTCCAGTTGACTTGACTACCTCTGAGGTATCATTACCCTGAGGGATACTACTGTCAGCCTCAAGCTGCTCCAGCTCTTTCTCAGCCTTTGACTCATTCTCAGTAGAATCTGATGTTGAAATGGGCACAGCCTCACTTGCAATCTCTTTCACAAGTTCTTCATCTCTTCTTAATGACTGTTCCTTGAGAGCATTCCTGGAATCTTCTCCACCTTCACTTGAAGCTTCTATTCCACCATTGCTTAGGGGCAGGCCATCATTCTCAACCACTGACTTTTCATCAGATGTTGAAGCAGAACCAACATTATCATCCCTAGCTAACTCATGCACTTTACCTTCCAAGTCTGATCCATTGATACTGGCAGTATCTGCATCATTAATTTTAGCTTCATTCTGTTTAGGGGTCATCTTGCCTGATACTTCTTGTGCCGAATGTACGGAATTTGACTGTGCATCACTTACATCCTTCTCTGATATACCTGAGTGAGTCTCGTTACACACATCACTGTCATTTTGACTAAAACCAATGTCTGAATTTATATCCTGCTTAGTTTCTATGACCTGTTCTGAAAGATTGTTGTTGTTTTTCTCATCATTAACAACAGTGTCCACCATGGGCTGGTCAGCACTACTGTTCTGTTCCGAGCCCTCATGATCTGCATTGGTGCGCCCTTTTGCTTCATCCACAACATGTTCATGGTGATTTTCATCAATTATCACGCTGGGTTGGTCCTCATCTTTTATTTGCTGGGAAAGACCTTCCTGTAGCAACTGGCTGTCTTTGAAGCTTTCACTCCTCTCAACTTTTTCATGTGTCTCAGAATTTCCTGCATTGGAGACCTTCCGTGTGTACACATTTTCAACCCCTACCACCTCTTGTTTGTCCACGACCTTTGACCCTGTGTCCTGAGTCCCTCGTTTTAGCTGGACACCTTCGCTGACAATGACCATCCCTGAGGGAAGGTAAGTGTGACCCATGACCTCTGCTGATTCCATGAAATCTTCACAAGCGCTGAGAGACTCAATGGACCCCTCACTAATATCCTCCATGGCTGCCCGTACTCTCTCCACTTCCTTCATTTTGCCATTCTCCCTCAGTCCTGTGGATGCAAAACAAGCAATACTGAAAGAATTCTGGTGAACAAATTCTAAACTGATCACTATCTCTGATAATATTAATATGAAACTAAATAGACTGTCTCCAAATGAAATAAGTGGTTTGTTCTGCAGAAAATTTGCGAGCTTCACAATGACCTAAGTTCGTCATTAGATTAGAATGAAATGACACATGCTATGCTAGATTAAAACAAAATATGTTATGGTCTTGTTCAGTGATACTGTATGTATTCTAGCTTCAAAATATTTGTCTTCAAATACGTTTTTATTGTTTCTGAAATCGGGCTTTTCTGCTTGTTTGTCCACAGACTATAAATAGCACAGAGGAAATGTAAGTCCATTTGCAATTATACAGTGAAAAAAATATTCAGAGCACAATAAAATAGGCTTGACTGAACAGATCAAAATACCAGCTAATAATGTCTGAAGTAGATCCTGCTTGACCCTCTTCACAATGGCTGGCCTCGTGTTGACCTGATCTGCAGCCAAGAGCAAACTGGACATAAGTGACCATCTCTCACGACTGGACAATAATGTGAAGATCTGGTAGATGGGAAGGAGGGTCAGCTTGTGAACAGAGGTGTCATCAAGAAAGAGGTAGACATCGCTGTTGTAGACAACCATATCCTTGATACCTGGTGAAGACAATAATGTTATACAGACCTTTTATAAAATAAAATCAAGGACATTTTTGCATGAAGATGTGTAAGGATTTGAAAAAAAAAAAATCTCAAAAAAGCAGCTTGGCTTACTTATTTTCTCTTTGCACTGAAATAATAAAGCTGTAAAACAACAGATATAGATGGTGAAATAAGGTGTCTGGGGTTTGCAGAATTTCTTTGGGACTTTCCAGGGACCTGACAAACTAAATTTAAATTCCAAGGACTTTTTATGGCCTTAAAATCCATTTTACAAAGCTAAGGACTCCTGATGACTCTTGAAGATCTGCGCAAACCACGAACCAATTGTGAAACAGGTGATATTAACTTGAAACTTGATAATAATCAGTATGTAAAATTATTGTTCATGTATCTAAATAGCTCTGCAGATATAGCATATAATGTTGAATAAAATTTTGTTTGAATTGGGTCATCTGGTGTGCTAAGTTGTATCAGCAATTTTTACCATTTGAAACTTGCCTCTGGCAGGGACAGTGAGTGAATGGAAATAAAAACCGTGCCATCTGAGCAGTGCCGAAGTTAGTGTACTGCACCTGCCTATGAAAATTCGCAATAACTTTTTAGACACTTCCCTAAATGCTATATCAGTTGCTAAGCTTAGGCCTTCAACTCCCTATAATGACAATACATGCAGAATGCACTGGATTCACAAGAGGTTACCCCATCACAGAAGTGGGTTCTAGACGTGGTAAAGAAAAGAATCATGGAAAGTGTCTGAGCTATAGTGTTTAAGTATGCACATCAACCCATGAAAATTGCAAGTCCTTATTTAAAATGTAAGTACAAAGGCTCAGCCATTTACCCTTTCTTTTCTTTACCTTTGAAACTCTGTGTCCATAACACAACCTTGACATTGATGGGGTCAAACAAATACAGGCCCTTGGTACTCCAGGTGATTATAAACTGGCTGAAAATATACAAAACAAATGCTTATCAGACAGTGAAGATACATGAAGATGTTCATCTGTATAACAAATAGTTGTGCAAGAAACTGCAGACACCTTCCATTTCCGATTTCATAACACAAACTCTGCTAATGATCTATTTATAGCATAATAAGGTTATGGAATCGGGAAAGTAAAGTAACATAATACAACAGTCTATCTTAGGATAATGCAGTCGAGTTAATAAGTTGTTCAGTTCAACTAGAAGTCCCCACTATACACTGTGGGTTGCATTTAAACTTTTGTGATGAGATGTGTGCAGAAAAGTCCTTAATAAATTCCAGGTTACCTAAAGGGACATGCACCTAGCTGATAACTCACCCAATACGCATCATCTTGAAAAAATTCACAGACTGAGTAGGATGTGTCCCTTCACTTGCGCAATGAAAGCTGTCATCCCTTGAATGGAAGAAGGAAAAAAATTTCTGTTCACATCAAGTGAGCTAAACATACATTAAACCATGGTTACAAGTTACAAAGATGTTTTCCATATACAAAAAACATATTTACTGAATGATTGAAAAACATTTTCCAAACAAATTAGATACAACATAAAAGAATAGAATGCCTGCACTTTGAGGTGCCTGTAATGAACTTGCAGGTGGCTAGGCAGCTTGTAGTTTATTATATAAGTAGACAGTCTACTGAAATGAATGGCTGGGATTTTCAGTGAGGATGTAGGTCACAACATTCAGTAGGTGCAAGCAAGCTGAACCTGAACTTAATCATAAACTTAAACAAAAATTTACTTACACGAGTTTAATAACTGGGATCGGTGGTACTGCTAGCAACTGTTTGAACTGATGTGTATTTAAGACCTTCCCTTCAAAGTCAACCTGAAAATTTATAAGAGTAAAAAAGTATGCAATAAGTTTTAAACAGCCCATATCTACAGTATAGCATTATAATATGCATAAATCGGTCTAGATTTCAGAGTAAGTGTGAACATAGCTGAAAGCTTCTATCCATCAGTAAGAAAATGCATAAAAGGATACAGATGAACCTAGCAAGCACGAACCTCATAAATCTGAAAAACCAACCTGCTGTTGAGTCCTATGTAAAAATTCTGTTAATATTCCAGACTGTGCATTTTAATTTCAAACTTTTAAAATCCCCCCTGAAAATACATTAGGTGCCTGCCTATCGCCCCTTCTTTCCTGCACCATAAAGTCTGCATTCCTTTTAAAAAACTTAAATCTCTCTAAAATATATAAAACACCCCCTCAAACTGCTGACAAGGGGAAAATGTTTCTCTTATAATGGCCTAGAGAAAACATTACACTCCACTTCTATATCGAATCCTTTTCACAAAGCCTTCATAAACTCCAAAATGTGAACAGATTCCCATGAGTTCAAAGTTTGTAAGGTCCTGTTGTATCATATAATAACGGAGCTTGGGCTCAACGCTGTTCCCGAAAAGGCTTTTTTTAATACGCAACACAGAGGAATGAAACCTGGCACACGTATGTAAAATGTACCAAAGCTGTACGTGGTCTAAACATTTATTTCCGAAAACGTATATATTTTTCAGAAATTGAGTCATAATAAATTATCATCTATCAATTAATGATTGCGAATACCACGTGTTAATTTACTTCCGCTGAATCCGTCATTTCTATCTCAGACCGGAACTTCCGTTCTCAAATCGCACAACACTTGGCGACCGTGACTTGCATTCTCAGATCCTGCTGCATGTGGTGTGGGGAAGCTTTGTTCATTTGTGCAGACCGGACATAAGCACTGTTTTAGCTAAGCTGGATGGAAGGTGTTGTAAAGGGTGGCATTTCTGTCAACATGTGAGTGCCAGTCAGTGCCTTATATTGCCATGCTCTTGTCATCTGTACTTTGTGTTCCTCATAAATCTATCTCAAATACTCTTATTTTCATCTTCCTTTCCTTTATGTTCGTAGAACGAGTGACCTGCTAGTTGCGTTAAATATGTGCCTTGATACAGACTGGACTTTCCAGTGACAAAACCGCTGCACCTACCTCCCACATTCTTGACCCTGGACGAGCACAGTAGATGACTGTTGCCTGACAGCTCGGTTCCATAAAGAAGGATGCACCAAATTCCCCATCTCTGTGGATAAACAATGAACATAAATGAAAGCTTTAAAGCCAACTAATCTGCTGCTAAACAGCATTGTTTGAGACAAACAGTGGAATTTTGATGACTTAAATTTAAAAATTTCAAAATTCACAGGCATAATTTGATTAATTAAGTAACAAACTATGATGAATGATTATTACTCTAGCAGGTTAGGTCAATCTGTAATTTCTTTAGCTCCTCAGGGAACATACAATAGTGCTAATATTATAAAGCTGCTGGTCTCTAGCAGTTGGATAATATCTCCTACTGCCTTTAGCCAAGTATCCACTTTACAGATTGTTGGACTGAAGAAAATGTGAATGAAATGCATTCCTAGCATGCACTTCCAACATGAACACAGTAGGAATCCATCGCATGACCTTTTGATCTGGATTTCAGTGCCACATCCACTCAGATGAAGTTAGGACTCTGAATGACCAAACTCCGAAAGGTACTTCCCTTGAAACCGCAGAAATCCATTTCACTTCCAAAAGGAAGGTTGGATAACCCATATTTTCACATGCCATTATCTTTTCCGATAAAGGCAGCTCTGATAGCTTCCTTACCTTGACTTTGTCCCAATGGAAGTATAATTGTGTCTGTGGAAAGAAATAAATATGTTTGACACTCTCTTCCATCTTCCACAGAATTCTTTAAAGTAAGCACTTGCACTTACCATTATCTAATAAGTATGCTGGCTCAAACAAGTATCGGAAAGTAGCTATCCAATACATTTTGTTACAGAAGAACCTGGATACAAAGTATCCATGGTGCATGGATAAAGTACACATGTTACTGAGATGTATTTAATATTGATGTCCACTTGTTCAACGAAATGACAGAATGACAATTCATGTAAAGTTCTTATTTAATAACAAGGTATACTTATTAAATAAGTACTTAAACTTGAGTTTCCACTATAGTTAATAAACTCACTCTGCAAGAAATGCACAAGGGATATTAGGACCAACACAGGTCAGTTACATTACAATAAAAACCACATATGTTTAACAGTGATGAGCAAAACAACATACACTGACACCCAAAAAACCAACGAGAAGTCAGATGTAAGGGAAACAGCTGGATTTGTGGACCATATGGCTTACTTGGTAGTATCAAACAGATGTGTATGTGTGATTGTTGACACAAGAAGCTTGTCTTTCCACCACTCCATCTGGTACACGGAGACGTCTAGATAAGCAATTACCTCAAATGGAGCTGTGAACAGCGTCTTGCTCTGAAAGATAAGATGCATAGCTTTTGTCAGCAAGATGAGCTTATACAATTCGGAACAATGACCAGTGCAAGATATCCCAAACCATTTACATAGGTTTACAATGCCTGAGGCACAGCTGAGTTTCCTCTATTCCACTGCAACTTAGCAAGAACTTTAAAAGTTGGGATTATGCAGAGGTGTGGTTAAGTAAAGTTTTTTTCTTTGCGTTCATTCTCAGTTTTTTGGAAAGAAAATGTTGTGAATAGGTGAAAATGGCAGTTAGGTAAATTGCAACAGAGCAGCCTCAACTGCTTATGTCAACCCAGCATAGCATTTGATAAACAAATTCCTTGTATGTTCTGCACACCATTATCCACTGATGTCCACATAGCAGTAGTAATATAAGTACATCAAGCAGAGCATCCTTATTACTCTTCCTGGCAATACCACCTCATTGTAATCTACTAATAGAAATAGAAGACATATCTTCTGATCTGGCCATTTTCACACTACTCTAGAGAACTTTTCTTTCAAGAATGTAGAGCAATGCAACAGCGAGCACTCACTTTACTTGTGGGCACAAATATGATGGAAATCTTCCCTGAGTTGTCTCCAACAAACACCTTTGAGGAAGAGCCATCCCATGTCAATGCTGTCACTGTATGTCCTGTATGTTCCTGAATGTATCGTATCTTATCAGGCTTGGCTCTCTTGTCAATGTTTAGCTCAATCACAGCTACATTCCCTGAGCTGTGAGGATACAGATGCATGTTAGTGACAGCACTCAGGACTGCACTCTAAGATATGAAATATAAGATGAAGAAGAAACTGTGCTCTTTGTTGCTTTACACATTTGCTTAATTCATGAACCTAGCAAAGTCCAACATGTTTTGAATGCTGTGAGTACTGAAGGAAAAAAAATGATTAAGAAGGTTTTAATGAAACGGTAATATTAAATTTGTTTAATTTTTCCTGCACACACTTACAGTTAAGCTTAGGTGCATTATTCTTTAAATTACAGATCAAAGTCTTCAACTTCAAAACCAAATGAGTGATGCTGACTGCATGGTAACAAAAAGCAAGATCTGCAGAGAATGGACGCTCTTCAAAAGCCTCTTACTTTGTGATCTCAAGATCAGATCTAAGGAAACTTGTCAAAACAGTCATGGTAGCATTTCACATTTCTTTGCCTATCTCTTCCTCTACTGAGATGTGACAGAAACTAATCACACCCACCTCAATGCAAGAGCAACATGCTGGTCTGAAGGTGACACACTAACTCTCACAACTGGGCAGGCTTCCTAGAAAAAACATAAGTAAATAACAGTTGATAATGTGATTGATTAAAGGTGATTAATTATTTCAACACCTCTGTAAAGACCACAACTGAAAATTAACAGAGATATTCTGTAAAATTATAAATTTAAAAATAATGTATTTCTATTCCAAGAAAGATCACCAATCTCATACCATTTTTAGAACATCTTGAGAAGAAATGAAAAACTGAACACATATGTGTTTATGTCTGTAAAATTAAGCTTGCTTAGCTCTCTGAAGTTGAAGCATTTTTTTGTCGCAGCACATGTTTGTTGATATTGATATAACAGTGTGAGCATGACAGCTCACCAGACATTTAATACTGACCTAACTTCATTCTAAAAAGGCTGTGAGACTTTGGGTATTTTCGAAAGATAAAGAGAACAGGGTGCATAGAATAGAAAATCTCTCCAGCTCTGCTGTCAATCCTCACATAACAAAGGTTCACTGTTATAGAACCATCCTTTGATGAGCCAGTTTCTCCAAGTTTGGCTTCCTTTAACACTGAAGCAAAGGCTTGTGGTCAGTACAGTATATACAAATGGTCCTTGTTTACTATCACTGTATGATGTGCTATAATCACATTATCCCTTGAGAACAAAACCACCCCATACTAAGCAATAAAAATCTATCTAAAAAATTTACAAGCTCAAATTTGTGACATCAACAATGTCACGAAGAAACCACAGAACATATTAAAACGTTCACAAAAGAAGGTGTTATTTACAGTGATGCCTTCTGGATATTTGGCGAAAGACTGGACCACAGTTTAAATGTAAAACTTGGAAAAAAAAAGCAACTATAATTTGAAATGATCACGGCACTATCATGTGACACTGGGCTATCTCCAGGGACAAGACCACTTTTGCATCAGTACAGTTCATTTAGTCATACAGAAGCCACCAAATTGGTCCTATTCATGGATTATTCCTGACTTTGAATCTCATGGCTGTGTAATTCGTTATCTCCCTTGCCGCTTTAAATGACCATGTTTTTCCATTGGCTGGCCAGACGTGGTGTGAGCAGGTGGGCACACAGGCTGGGATGTTTACCGTGTTACACAGTGTGAGGATAAAAGAGTGAACTGACACAAATAATGTACACTCAATATCTTACATCTTAAATGTGCATGTAAATTAAAAAATTTAAATACTAATACCCTTAGTAATACCACTGTGAATGCGATGTTTCTTTTTTCGATATTTACATATCTATGTTTTGTTCTAGACCTCTAGGACCCATCTGTTGAATAGGTAAAAGTATTAAATAAGAAAAAAAAGTACCCTGGACATTACTGCTTATGAGTAATGACATCAAGATTTTTTCTTGTTTTGCCCCTTCATTCAACTTACCGTATCACCAAAGACAACCTGTAGGTACTTTAATGTGTCCCTACTAAAAATGTAGACTCCACCTGTGTTTGACCCCAGCACCAAGAACTTCCTTGACACTGACAAACAAGTGTACTGAAAAAGAAAATAAACAGAGAAACTTTCATGAGGAAAATCAGCCATAGAAATGAAAAACTGCAACAGAAAAAACTCAACCTTATGTTACTCATTTGAAAAGTATTTTGTAAAGAGATTCATTATCAGTTCAATATGAAATGACTGGGTCTGGGGGAGAAAGGAGAACAGGGAAGGAGAGGAGGCCTTAGGAGAGCAGGTTTTTTAAAATATGTGAATTGAAGGGAATACTACAGACTTGCTCAGGTCTTGATGTTTAGTTCGGATTGGTGGTTTTATGTATCTAATTTTAATCAGATTGTATGATTGAAAAGTTTCATCCTTTCAGGCCATGTGACTTCTTTAGGAATTGATCTTTAGTGGTGACAGAAGGGAGAGTGTTCATATCTATTCTCTTAAAGAAGTGCTGAGGTCCATTTTATTTTTTATGGTTACTGACTAGGATGGCTCACCTTTATATTGTGATTGTTTTGATAATATCATATCTGATTCCATCCGCCTCAGCTGATACTCTTGTCTCTCTCTTTAGGCAGTAGGGTTAACACCCTCCCCCCCACCCATCACCCTGCTAGTAATCCCATGTTGATAGGTATCAGGGTTAGTACTATCAGAGCACTCTATAGATAGGGTCAGGGTTTGGGATAAGATTACTATAAATCGTAACATCATTTTCAAGAAAATTCCTCACTGTCGCCTTGTTGTGGTGATACATAAAGTGATTGTTTTCCATGACCACATGCTGCTTAGGAGTGATGGAACGGTGTAAAAAAAAAGGGTAGAGGCTCAGAAGGTACCAAAATTGTGGTTCTGGTCTCACAACAAAACAAGAAAAAATCCCATCTCTTGAACATCACAAACTTTCATGAGGCATCAACATCAAATAGGTCTAGCTGAAAAAAAATAAGGTTTACTTGAACTACCAGTCTAGAACAAGTTTTTTTGTGAAATTGTGGTCTGTGAGCAAAGCACTTTTCAGCAGGATGCCAGAAAAAGTCAAAATGATATTCTATTGTTTGAGTGTAGTGTAGTGCTGTCCGAAAAGCATTGCTTAAACTAAAGTCATTTGAAAGGAACTTCCACTATCTTGCAGTAGTAGCAAAGTCTTTCCTGAGGAAAACAAGGCACACATAGTCTAGTAATGTTGGCATTCCTCACCTTAAGTCTTGTGGACCTTCCTAACAACACTCCCAGTTCGTCCAGCAGTGACAGCTCCACAAACATGTGGGTCAGTCCACCTGGCTTTGCCATTACGCCAGTTTCTTTTGGTCCCGTCAAAATATCTGAGACATAATGGCCACGCGCAGAGCTGCCGATTCAAGGGATTCCCAATTTGTCTAATCGTGTTTGTCTTGCGTGATAGCACAGACTAAATCGATATCATCTTCCTTGTTGCGACGATCATTCTCAAGCCATAGACTTTACGATCACATGATCACAGTATGAATCTAAACATTAGAGAACTCTTTCAGGGGGACACAACTATAGACATTTATAACAGTATTACGCTGTCCGCCGTGTGAAAACAGGAATCTGCTGTGCACTACTGACACGGCAAATTTTATCGTGCTTCTGCATATCCCCGACATTTCAGAGAGTCATAGTCACACTGTCCTAGTTTCCTCTTTTCAGACAGTTATAGGATTTAGCTGCAGACTTCGCTTTTTTTTTTTGCTACATCAATAAAAATGAATCCATAAAACAATAGAGATAGGCCATACATAGCTGCTGAAAACAACTACTCATTTATCTACAGATAAATAAATATAATCTTACCTCTTCAAAATTGTGAGTCTACATATATATCACCATTTATATTGGAAACTGTGAATGAAAAAGTTAGTACTTTCCATCCCTTTTATTTTAGGTGATATGTTAAATTTCCGCTGAAGTTGGAAGAAAAAATTGTTATAAAAATTAACACAAAATAAAAAAAGAGTTAGACGGACAATTACACATGTAATTTTTTTTTAGACGAGTAAGCAGCAAAAAAAAAAAAAAGGTCATATTACTTTAGATTTGCGCATCTCGATGGGACATACATCCCTGTTCTCACAATGGGGAGAACGAAAGTTACGAATCTGGATCTCTGCCTCTAGACTTCGGACTGAACAATTTAAAAAGAAAAAGGCAGGGGGCTAAAGGTAAGTGACAGTGAAAGACATTAGAGTATCCAGTACTTCCGTGATGATAACTCGTACACAAAGGAACATAGTCATTAAGTCAATATCCCATCCCTCCCATCATAACTACTGCATCATCATCAGCAGCAGCATTATCATCGTCATCATCAACAGCAGCAGCATCATCACCACCACCACCACCACCACCATCACAACTGTCATTATGGGCCTGTCTGGTTATCCGGATACTTTCTAGTAATGTCCAGTATGTTTCATAGACTCAAAAAAAAAATGAAGTCTCCAAAACAGGTGGGATAATTTTACTGCCTCCCCCCTCCC
>JAWQUT010000163.1:868923-888686 GCA_033807755.1 Ellobium chinense
ATGTGCTGGTGCATTCCGTTTTCAGAGGGTTAGGTTTAATTGGGCTTCTTTCCCATGTCCTTTAACACCTCTGGATTACCCTAAAGGATAAGGAGGTTGTAAGTGTCCTCTGCTTTTTTTTAGTCCAGAGTGGGCTCCCGGGGTAGATCTCGTTGGGGATCGGGACATGTCCGCGCACTGGTGGGCCCAGCATCGGTCACACCAGTCCTGTGGAGGATCTGCTCTGCCAGGGATTTCTGTAGTTACCCCTTCCATAGTCTAGTGTTTGATCCTGCAAACTCAGGGGTACCAGTTTGGTGGTGCCGGTATCTTGCCATTCGTCAGAGCCATGTTAGTGAAAACAGGGATCACCGGGCCTGTGTTAGACCACACGGGAAGATACGGCTGACTTGGCTGCAGGCATTTCTCATGTTTTAAATGAGACCCATGGCAACCCTTGCTCCCCAGCTGAAATATTAAAAAATTACTCCTTGAAAAGTTTACTCTATGTTGAGGCACAATAAATTACAGTGCCGTTCATAATGTGATTAGTTAAAGCATAGAACTAATGTGCAGAATACAGATGGTTAGATCTGTTCATTTGTATAAATGCAAAAATTTACAAAGTGGGACCAAAGAGCACCAATGTCTATAGCAACCAGGAGGTAGCTAAACAATCAATAATGAAAATATTTAAGCGGAAATGGCAGATGCAGAAATGGTGGAAAATGGGTGCTGATTGGGAAAAAAATTAACAGGAGGAACATGTTCATTTAAAAAAGTATTTGGAGTAAAACTTACCCTCTAAAAAATGCAACATTTTAAACAAGTGAAAGATCCATTCACAGAAGACTGCACAGTTTAACACAGACAGCTTCTAAATGACAACAATATGTACAGGACATCCTAGAATGACAATACATATATACGTTGTCTACAGATGAAGAACAGAAAATATAAACAGGTCATCGTTTATTTTTCAGTTTATTCTTTTTTGTGAAAGCTGCCAATTCAAAGTCAAAGGTTATGGTCTTCAACTGCATAATGACAATACTGTATTATGATGCTGATGAAAGGTTAAGACATTACTACTTCTTGTCAGTTATATACAGTATATTTACTGCACATCCTCTTGTGTACTTAGTCTAATAGCACTGAGCAGCAGTGATCTGCTTCATGACTCAGTGCGCTTAAGCTACTGTACTTATGGCTGATTATTGTCTCCTGACTCCTGAGTGATCTGATGGCTGTGAGGTCAGGCCTGCAGCTCTGACTTGTCCCATGCTAGCGTTTTTGTCATCACCAGCACGTGAATTGTTTTGATGCTAACATATAGCAGAGTAATAGTATGTGCAAACTAATCTGATGTTTACATTCAAAGATTAATTCAACGGTAACTTCATTTAATTTAGAGTATTCACTGAATGCTAAGAAGGAGCAAATAGAATTAAATGAATAAATTTATTTAAACCAAATTTTCAATATAAGCGAGCACTTTAGAAAGACATAAGTATTGGTATACCTACTACATATATTGATATTGCAAAAATGAAGAGCAAAATGAATTTGAAAATGGATGAAGAAGTATGGGATGTGTCATTTTCTGAACACTTGTATAGCCTCATTAGAATCCCTGCATATAAGACCATACAAATAAAAGGTAGTACACTTTGTACTTTGTTTTTTTGCTCATTCTAACAATTCTAACCCTCCTATGGTAAAGAGAACTTAGTTTGCAAAGCATTTGGGGAGAGAAAAGAGAGAGGATGTAACTTAATTCATGTACGCTGGAATAATTGGGAGAGTCAGTGTCACTACCACTATGTCATATTTAGGACAGCTATTTAGCAGAAAGCTAGAATAAATGTAAAGAACAGCAGTTATTTCTAGAAGGTATTGAAAAGTCTGCTTTCCCTGAGAGAAAAAAAAAAAAAAAGCAAAAAANAGTGATGTTATGAGCCCAAACACTGTAATCAGTCCATGGTTTGAAGATCTGATTCTTTGGCTGTTAAAATTGCCATGTACTGTTGTTGTCCTTTTGAAAAGAAAGATACTTTACCCTCATTCCCTGGATCAGTGTAAATGACACTGAATAATCTGCTGTATAAACCGGTCTTTACTAAAGAACTCTATTATTAAAGTTTGTATATCGACAGTCATTGCATATAACTGGACAGGCTGACATTACATCATATATAAACATGGCAGGTCCTATGCGAAGACTAATGATATGTGTGCATCTCTGATGGCAATAATGCAAACAGATTAGTATAAATTAAATACAAGCAAGAATGTGGCATTTTAACAACAAAAATGTATGTAACACATCATGCTGATTCTAGAAGACAACAGTCCCATTTTTTTCCTGTTATTTTATACCTCCTCACCTCTTTAACTCTCATCTAAAATATGGCATTTTTAAGTTTTATGAAGAGAAATATTACATGCAGTTTTACCATCACCATCAGAACTGAAAATTAGGCACAACCTCTTTATGCTCGATGACTCAGTATTTTAGGTGTCATTCATTGTTTTAGTAATAACAGTCGGCAAGAACACTTTCACAGAAAACTTATATAGGTAAATGTGGAATGAAGTGAACACTGATATCAGATTTGAAAACTCTCATCAGTGAACAGTGTAACTGAACTCCGAAAAGGTAGCAAGTTGGATTTAAGCAATATATGTGCAACCATAAAAATGCACATTTTCTCCTCTGATATTCTATCTATGATTTATCATCTGTAACACTTGAGACAATGGCTATTCCACCACTTGCACAAATTATAAATTAAATTATCTTCTCCTTCCTCAGGACTGGCAACTCAGAGCTTAGCTGTAAGTGTGAAGCCTATTGCCCAATACACATTGAATGTTTCATAGTAAAACATCAATCAATATAGGTTACAAAATCCAAAATGTATAGGATTTTTCAAACACCATGCCACTAGCACCATCTTCAACCTCTTAAAAGTTGTAGGTATCCTTTCGTTAAGGTGAAAGAATAATTAGAAATTTCTAGTGGGGCTTGAAAAAGAGATGACAGATGCCTCTAGAAATGGGGCGAGGATGGTTGATGTAAAACACATAAATTCACTAAAACATTTGAAACCTATATAAATATGATTATCAGATTCATTTAATTAATTCATTTTACTGCAAAATACAGGTATGCAAGTTTTGTTGTGAATATGCTTGAATATGCCTACAATAAAAAACATGCAAGTCAAAACCATAGTTCCCTCTAACAGAGGTTTCAGACCAAAATACACTCCTCTATGTTCTCTGTACTTCTTTTACGTGAACCTCACACAAAAATGTGGATTCCTTGAACCAGTTTCCTACTGAAATGGTGCATGACTACAGATAAAGTGTCTTATCCAATCCTTGCACAGTTCTTGCACCTGTGGAATTGGGTGGGGGTAAAATGTGTCTTAAGGAATGGTTAATGGGGAACCTTGTGATGTGAGAAATAGGCAGGCAAATTGTGAAGCGATATATGTGTATCTTCAAGATCACCTTACAACATTACTGTAAACATTTCACAGGACCGCCAATGAAATGTAAGGAATTGTAACTTGATTCGGGCATAAAAACATTTGCAAACTGAGGAGGCCCTCTCAGTATGAACGCTTTGTATAAAGGATATAATCCTTGATTAATTTGAAAAGGTCAAAATTTTACTATTATTCCCTTAAATGTGCAACAATAACACTACATTATTATAATAGTGCTTCATGTATTCATTGAAATTTGGCAACTTGAACATGGTGAGATGACACAGAAGAATTCTTGTATGATTGCCTTTTTAACAAAACAAATGCCAATCCAAAACACAAGCAAATCCCTGAATAATAGCTGAGTTAACTCAGCTTCGTACATAGATATTGCAGAACTCGATGCTTTATATGTAACAGTTTATGGCCTCCTGAAATTTTTTCACATGAGTCTGTTCAAGTGTATCTCGGGATAACAAATGTGGCATTCCCAGAGTTCATTAACTACCCAAACAGAAATCAACAAATCTGTGAGGTAGCTTCCCAATCCATTGTTTCTGCAGCAATGTCTCTCACACTTGGATCACAGTTATTGGAAATGAGTCATCAAACAATACTGACATCTCTATAATGCTGGCTTCATCTTTCTCAACCTGTCCAGGACCCAGTCTGCAGTCACAAACCAAAAGCTGTTTGGCTTAAATATGAACGATGCTATCATGCCCATGCCGCTGACTGGGGCTATAACATGAAGATGAAGATGGGAAATGGAATTGAAAGGAGGCCAGTGAAAGCCAATGCGTGACTGTGCGACATCTGCTCCTTCCTTGCTGATGAACTCCTTCCCAACTGCAACAAGTTGCTCCACTAAGTTGATATCTTCATGGCCGAGCTGCTTGGGGTCTTTCTTGTGTTCCTTGGGGACAATGAGGTAGTGGTGCTCTGCAGCAGGTCTGATGTCCTTGAAGATGACTATACCATCCTTCTCATACAATAGGCGAGAATTAGGTTCTTGATTGTTTGCAATTCGGCAAAACAAGCACTTGCTTACAGGTGCCTTTTGGGCTTCATCAGTTGCCATTCTGCAAATACAAATGATATTTATAAGGAACTGATTAATGTTTCAGGGTTTTTATAAAAAAAGCAAATTGCAGGAAATCACTCAAGGATGCCTTTTGGATATTGAGGAAAAGAGAAGAGAGTAACAGAAATGATTAAAAGGGATGAGTGTTTTCCACTTTTCACACCTGTTCTAATTCATTTCAGAGCAACAAGGTTAACACCCATGATTTAGTTCTTAAAAACAGTGTACAGCTCTGTGACTTGCATCATGCAGTGTATTCAAGTTAGCCAGAAAAATTTGTTTTCATGCTGATTCATGATGCTTTTGACTCATCATGTCAGGATAAAAGCACAATTTTATAATTGGATAGTGTTCATATTAGAGAAAGTACAAGGCTGGGTATATCAACTTTCCTATAGATAAATTTATAAAAAACTGCCCACTCATGACGGTGATACTAATATCATAACAAATTAAATGATCTTGTAAACAAGGAACTTATAATCTTACAGTCCGAGAAGTCTAAGACTGAAGCTGAAGTATCAGACTATCTAGTCTAAACCTCTGCTCTGGCCCTCTCTCGAAAAATATGTGGTATAGAAAAGAAGACAATTGCTGTAGTCCGGTGTACGCATGAACAACAGGAGCTTATAATGCAGACTTAAAGTGCAGATTGAGCTCTTGGCGTAAGTCACATGAAGTATGACTCTCTATTGTTGTTAGTCTAATATTCATTTCCCCTGGACGAATTTTGCACCGGGTACTGGGGCGTCGACCGGCTTGAGACGGAACGATGTTCTCCTTAACCGAAGTTTAATAAATGATATCCACTTTTTTTTTGCAGTTACTTCCCCTGTGTTGTCTATGCCTAGGGCACCTCCTTGTCCCAAGATGACAGGGTAATGGTATTTACACGGTTGGATCACAGATGCTCCTCCTCCCCAACTCTCTCCCATGCCGTTTGCTTTGAAATCTGAAGCTTTGTCTTTTTAAAATTTTATTTTGGTGAAAAATACGCGGGGCAGAAGGGGTGAGGGGACTGATTGAAGCTTTCGGACCCCAGTGTCCTACCGGATGAAGAATAGAATGTAGGTAATTTCGAAAATGGTGAAGGCAATATCTTTTCATTATTGTGAGGCCAGATTTGCTGCTGTGAGCTGCATAATAATAAACTTGTAAGCTAAGGTGTAAATCGTAGACCCACTGTAGCACACCTGGTTGCTTATGACCGCGCACGATGCCTTGGGTTGTTGTAACGAGTAAAAAGTAACGCCGCTACGAGTACTCGTTATAGGTTTTCGAGTAACAATTAATTACATACTCGTTACCAGCTTCAGCCAAAGTAACGAAACAGTAGACGCACTTTTTTTTTGCACTAACCACAAAACCACGCGTTACTCTTTCGTTATTTTTTATTGTTTGGATAAGCGCGTGCTTGACGGTCCAAGTAGGATTTTCCAGAAAGAAGAAAACCTGATCAAAGCTGGCCCGGTTATGCGCACTTTTATCTGACCACGTGTACTCCTGCAAGGGTCATGAAGATCGCAACGTGCCAGCATGGTACCGCAGATCATTCCATTGTTAGCTGTGTAAACATCACCCCGTCATCGGTGTACACCACTGTGGAATTTAAAAAAATCGCTAATGAGTTTTGAGCTCTTTAATCAAACATAATTATCGCACAAGGCCTAAGACCAAACTTTACAGGAGAGCAAAAAATCTGTTTTATTTGCATTTGCAAAAAAGAAAAAAAAACGATCTCTCTGTCTTTCGTTTCTAGTCAAAAACATTTTACAAATGATCGTTCACATAAGTCTATACCTTTGTTTTAAATTTGCTAAACAATTTTATACAGTATTTGTGAATAACTAGTTATATCTTGCGCTTGTGCGAAAAGACTGGCCTGATCAAGTCGCACAAGTGTGTGGCATGGAGATGTGCAGGTTGATGAGACCAGCTGTCAGTACTGTTGTCCATAATTCTCCAAGTGTAACCTACTTGTGCGACGTCATTGTTTGGTTTTCTATTATTCGTGGTTGTTTACTGACGTTAACTGATGAAATTATTTCGTTTAGCCGTAGCTTTGTACATGCAAAGAAATGACTGACTGAGGTCTGAGGGTGAATAAAAACAAATTATATTCAATCAGAATGAAAAAAAACACCCCAGTATTGTCATTAAAAGAGACAACAACATAACCTTAATTATTAAGTAAGGAATCATAAACTACCCTTCTCTTGACATTTCCTTTTATCTCTCTCCTCACTCCCCCCCCCCCCCCCCCNCCCCCCCCCAAAAACCACCAATAATAGAACACACTAAAATGTGTTTATTAATTCATCCATCCATTGATTTCTTCCTTTCTCTTTTTGCTGAACATTATCATGAGAATCCTCTCTCTCTCTCTCTCTCTCTCTCTCTTCTCAATTTCTAGAACATCACCTCCTTGATTCCACCCCATCTCTCCGACTACAAATTTTGACATTATTTATCCTAAAGTAAATCATTTGCATCATAAAAAGTCTATATTAGGAACTGTTCTGATTAGATAACCCTAAAAAAAGCACATGGTCATAGAAAACATTATGTATGTAAGCATTACAGACATGCTGATATCAAACAACACTTCAGGTGCATCAGCTTTTTAGAAGAAAACACATAAAACGTCATCAGTTGGGGGCGCATTACCAACTGATTTGACAGCAGTTAACAAACATGTACCAATATGACCCTGTGAACATTGTGACGGAAAGCAATGAATCCCAGTGATATTAAATTAATGACCATTTGACCAGATGGTGAAAGGAAGATGTTGATTACAAGTGTCAAGACTACAGTCTTCTTAAAGCAAGACAGCAAATTCCAACCACTATTGACAAACAAATAAACAACAACCTGTTGAAATTACTTCCTTGATTATGAGCACATAAGACTGGTACAGTATTTCCGTGCACTATTTGCTTTCGGTGTGTAGTGGTTTTCATGTGTTAGACACCTTTTAAGGTGGCTTTGCATCTAGTCAGGTTTAATCCGAGGCGTTATTCTGATAAGTCGATGTTTGCCTCCTTGCCATAAAGGTAACCTTGTTTTGCTAAGGCTCTGATTCTATAGATTTGCAGGCACTCATCATCTGTTTGTAATTGTATGTAGTGCTTCATGAAGTTTTGTCTCCATAAGGTTTTGGATTATCTAAAATAATTATATTAAAACAGCATAACGATAGGGTTCAGGTCATAGTCATGACGCTCGTTGTGTATTGCGATAAACAGTGGTCTGCAGCATTAAAAATACCAAACATGTCAGAGATGGGGGTTGGTTCATTTTCACTCTCTCATTGACGGCATAGGAGAAGGATCTAAGCCACATACTTTGTGGCAGAGAGGGCTAACCAGCGTTGTTTTGTGGAAGAGTGGACTTTGCCACTAGGTTAAGTCATTCTGCCAAAGAAAAAAAGCTTCATTTTTGGCCTTGTGGGTTAATTCATGCCCTTATTTCATGAAAACTACTTGTCATAGAGCTTCCATTGTGAAAAATATCGATGGACGACGTCCCCCATAGCCCGCATGCAAGAAATCTCAATTTTTTTTTTTTTTTTGATTTTGTGAGTTAGACCGGTGTGCTTCTCAGGTATCCACTTGTTAACTGATAAAGAACTGATAATTGTAATATCCGATAAACCGGGCTTGAAATTATAAATGCACATCAAGGGTTGCAGCCGAATTATTTCTCTTGAAAGAATAACAATGAAATATAAAACTGCTCAGCACATATAGATAACAACGAGGATGTTTCTTAGTAAACAAGCCATTTCAAAGTGTTGTCAAATATAATTACAACACTAATGTTGTCCCATGTTTTTGACAGATATAATATGGAAACTAATGTTGCGCTATATTCATGCTGTATCAGTTGAATCGACCTTTTTATCATATACAAACTTTTCATTTTTCTACTAGAA
This sequence comes from Ellobium chinense, assembly GCA_033807755.1. Lineage (NCBI taxonomy): Eukaryota > Metazoa > Mollusca > Gastropoda > Ellobiida > Ellobiidae > Ellobium > Ellobium chinense. Next base: position 877,421 of record JAWQUT010000163.1, read on the forward strand.
GATAGTTTTCTAGAAAAAAGAACAACTCTATGAATGAGAGTGGCTTCATAGATAGGGCTAGCGTAGGGTGCACAGTGTCGCCGTGGAAGGCTCGCACAAGTGCGTAATCTGCGTACCAGAAGTCATATGAAATCGCACATCTCCACCCACTGTACTTGTGGGAATTCATAGGACCGCCTCGCCTCGCACAGCCTTACAGATGTTTGATTAGATTAATGGTATTTTTCACACCTTTCTAGTCTTTTCTTTTTTTTTTTTTGGTCTGAAAATTTGTCACAAGTTGAAGCTGATAATGAAGATTAATCTGAAGCAAACAAAAAAAAATTATTTTGTTTGCACTTGTGCTACTTGATCAGACAGCCAACGATATTAGAAGATTGAAGTGTGATAGAAAGAAAAATTGACGTAACAGTCACTGCAAGCCACAATCAGCCTATGTGAAGTTTTATCTTCTCGTTTAACAAACAAACAAACAAAATTACTTGTTAAGAGCGAAACTTGAATAATTTCATCAGTTCCATGTCTGTAGAGACAGACAGTCGTGTTTCGTTGATTTGATTTTTTTAAATTCCTGTGTCTGTGTGGGTGTTCAGATTATTGAATTTTCCGGACTACTGGGTCTGTGTCAATTTTTAATTGATTGTAGTAAAGAGGAAAAATAAACAGTAAACTTTTTTCACACTGATGACTTGGCAATGATTACTTAGGCAAAACCTTTCCTGAATACTGTAGTTTATCTGCTTAAAGGTGAGTGAATGACTGAATAAAGGAAGGAAAGAGGAGGACAAGGAAGGAAGGGATGTATGAGGTAAGAAAAGGAGACAGGGAAGTTTTTAGGCCTCAGGAGATTAAAGTTACAAATGGCCTGTTGATTATTCTTTGATATTCCACAGTTGCAAAGCTAAAATTTCATTGAATTGTGACTTCTTAAATTCATTGAAGAAGATAATCTCTGATATAACGTGAGGCCTACTCATGTAACTCATCTTTTACGTGAGTGTCGTGGTCTCTTGTTTGTTGGGTGTATTTTGGAGTGATGTAAGGTTTACTGTCCCTGGTATATCAGATTGGTGAATAAAATAGTTGACAGCAGTATGTAATCAGTGCTCTGACGGTTTTTGTTTAAACTATCAGAGCGTATTACAACATAAATAATACACGTGTGTTCCCCGCTTTCATGTTTGGATTCGGAAACATGAATTTCCGGATTTTCGACGAGATTTGTATACACGAGAAAATGCGTTTCTATACGATGCGTTCAGTGAAGCGAGGTTTCCGGTTTCTTGGAGTCCAGATTAATGAGATACGACCTTAGTTTACTCATAAAATTGATTCTGAAATAGTAAAGTACTTGCACATTACAGTATGTATATGAATGTTACTGGTTACATCAAGTACAGGATTTTGAAGACTTTTCCTTAAAACTTTAAAACAAGATGTAGTCTACACATTGTAAATTGTTAAGTCCCTTCTGAAGAAGCCGATTTTTTAAACAAAATATTGCTATCCAGTAAAGACAAGATCTGGAAAAACCTTTCATGTTGCAATGGAGTTACGTTCAACCAGATTTTTTTTTATGTGGCCTTGTGTCATATCACCAGGAAATAAACCTAAACGTAACGAAAAAGTAACAAGTTACTTTTTAAAGTAAAGTAATTGAAACAGTTACTATGTGTTTAAAAAAGTAAAGTATTTGTAACAATTACGATTTTTCAGAAATGTAAAGTATTTGTAACAGTAACTTTTAGAAGTAACTTTTAACAACCCCACCAAATAATTTGTTGATTTACATTGCTGTGATTCCCTTGTCCTCGTGTCAGTTGTAAAGATTGCGAGAACTGGTTTGAAAGGTGAAGGTATGAAGATGCCAGTAGCACCTGGCATAAGAATATGCAATTTCAAATAGTCCCTATAAAATCGGAAAACTGGCCATGGGGAGGGGTTTAAGGGGTTGGATTTGAATTTCAAAGGCTTAGATAGGTGCAAATACATTTGTAGACTCAGAGTAGGTGAGAGTTAGCCACTCAAGTATAAACATTGTGGTTGTTGCTAGGTGGGAAAGGTTACCCTGTTCGTTGAGTGAAAAGGCCTAAAATATTATGTAGTCTGCTTCACTGCCTAAGTTCTCAAAATCTAACTGGTTTAGGGGCATTTTTCTTTGTGTCAAAATTTGGAAGAAAAGCTAAACACTATTTTTGGAAAGAATTTTGGCTTGGGACCCGTGGATAAATTAATGAGTGGTGTAAAACCTTATACAGCCAACAGTAAAAAACCTTTGGCATCTTCATACCTGTAACTGCGGAAGAGGGAGGGCGTTGAATGTTGCAGATATTGATAGCTGAAGAAGCCGAATAGAAAAGAAAGAAAGAAACGCATCAGACAAAAGCTTAAACCTTATGAAGCCTGTCCTTCCGAGTTAGTCAGCCCTGTTTGCCTGAGCTCCTGAGTCCCTCTCCTCCTCCTCCCCGTGTTCACGTGTGTGCATTCATCCCAGTTTGTTGGGAATCCAGCAGAATATCATTGCGAAAATTCACGGTTTACTGGGAATCGACGTTCTTAAGCCACTGTATTGCATCTAAGTAAACAACAAACCCAACTTGACAATGAGAGGATATTTTGTTTGTTTGTGAGTGTGTGTGTGTGTGTGTGTGTGTGTGTGTGTGTGTGTGTGTGTGTGTGTGTGAGAGAGAGAGAGAGAGAGAGAGAGAGAGAGAGAGCACGCGCTTCTTCCGGCTGCTGACGCAACCGCTGCACTGCCTACCTTTCCCCAAATTCCCCTTACACATACGTGTGATTAGAGAACCCCTTCCGCCCAATAACAGAGCCAAACCGAACACTCTTACTCTTTATCGGCAGGCTATCACAAACCCAAGAAGTCACGTACACACCCCATGACCGATGCACAGAAGGCACCCGGCTCTTCCTATTTCCCCTTTTCACTTCACAGCTCGTGTCAGGCTTCAAATTAACAAACTACAGCAAAACCGCAAGCGCTAACCTTCCGGCCTTATACTTATCGTAATAGGTCTAGTCTAGTTCATGCCGATCACCACAAAAAGTAGGCCTTATTATCTTGTGCGAAGATTTATGTTTGTGTGAGTTTTTTGGTCGTAGCACTGGATGTGCAAAGTTATTATTGAAACTGTCAAGGCCTCGTGCGTTTTATTGATTTCTTTCGTCAAATGCACTGAGCGACCGGCCTTTCTCGGCAGCTGGATGTGGTCGGTGAACTTCGATAAAAGAGAAGAACAGAGCTCTTTACTTCTTTGAGTCAGGTAAAGTTCGCGTGCTTGGGTGCATGGCACATGGTATTTCGTGCACTGCTCGCATAGAGGCACCATAAATTTGCAGAGTATGGGATTTTATCAGACCTTTTCTGTGCTCAGATTATCCGTACTTATTTATCACTTGTACAGTGTACTGTGGTTTGTTGTTGTAGCTTACTGTAAATTAGCGTAAGCCTTGTGCGATTTGCTTTGTTAGGTCGCTGTGCCACAACATTCTTGCAGCCTACATCAGGCTCTACATGATATAAAAACTTCGATTTTAAGACCGTTTCACAACACTGAGGGCTGGTGTGTATTTCCACTGTTTCACAGCTTCGTTCTCCCCACTCGATTCTGCATTGATGTTTCTCTTTGCTTGTGTGATTTGTCTGCCCTGTGCAGATAGTGTATTGTGATTCACTATGTACACGTGAAGCCGTATGAACGACTGAACAGAGTGAGAGTGAGACTGTTGGCATGTTGAAGATTTTAATATGCAGTTTTATTAACGAGTCATATGATCTAATTACACATGGCCTAACTTCTCTTGAATATTAACCTATGCAGGCTAAGGGGCAGTGAAACCACAGTGCAATAACACTGTAACGATGAATACAAATGGTATGCATAATCAAACAACAACCTTGATTAACATAATTAGATAGACCAGTCTCTTTGTCCCCCATGTTCGATCTCCTCCCGCTCTCCCTCTTCCTCCCCCCCCCCCCCNCCCCTCCCTCCTCCGAAGCCCGCAGAGAAAAAGTAATTTCAAATAACGTGACTTCCAAAGCTGATAGTCGTAATCTTCCTCCGAAGACTGAAGATCCTCTGTTAACAACATGTTGTTCAGTTTTGCGCAACAAGCCGGGTGTCGAAAAGAATTAACTAGAACTACCACTGGTCAGTGCTTACTCACCGGAAGTTAAAGACATTCAAGAGAAGTAACCATTCGTAAATATGTATGTACATGTAGGGTAAATTACTGGATGAAAATGATCTATCACCGAAACAGTCTAAAGGCAAGTGATCCAGCTCGCCATAATACTATATTGCCTACACTGTTCATTTCGGCTACAGAGCAAGCGGGCTTGTAGCAAAAGTTTGCAGTGCCAGAATTGCAGCAGTAAATTTACATGAAGTTCCTGACTAAATGACTGATATTGAAGTGATATATATATATATAGGCCTATAGGTCATAGTGACCCAGCGATTTGTTATCAGCATTTCCTCGTCGCGTGCAGGCCACAGCAGAGGTTCGCAACATGGAGTCCCCTAAAGGTACACCATGCAAATTCCAAGAGGTTCGCGAAGAGAATACAGTGAACTTGTTAACCTTGATTACCGATCGTTGCTTAGCAAAGCTGCCATCTTAGACAGGTGGTTGCATTACAGAAGTTGATGTGGTGTTGTTGATCAAGAATGAAGGAAAACCTTTCCCAGTGAAGGATTTACACAGTACTGGTACGTTAAGTAAAGCTCACGCTTAGGGCCATATCTTTTCCGTTTTGCTTCTAAAATTTCAATACTCTGTATTCCTTTTCGTGAGCAGTTTAAACAGGCGTTTACATGGGTGGATGAGTCGCATTAAATCTAGCACTGAGAGCATTCGTAAGCTGCAAGCCCTACAAAACATTGTAAGGAAAGCAAATAAGATGCCAAGCTCGTTTCGGGCCACTGATTTGATATAGTATATAATTTTCACTTTAAATACATTCCATAAAATAGTAAAGAAAATATTACTTAAGAATTTTGTGAGCTTCACTCTGGCATGCCCCATTCGCGATACGAGTTGGAGTAACTTTTGCACAAGGTTTTGTGTAACTTGGGGCACCATCAAGTCCAAAGCCAGCACTGATCTATCTCCCTCTAGTTTGCAAGTTATTATACAATGGTCTCTGACCTGAGGCTGCCATAAAACATTTGAAAAGACAAATCCTATATTCACACTGAAAAAAAACCAACAACACACGCACGCACGCACGCACGCACGCACGCACGCATACACACACACACACACACACGCACACACACATACACACACACACACACACACACACGCAACAACAACAACAACAACAACAAAAACAACAACAAAAGACCCCCTTGTAACCCTACGTAAAACCACTGTAACTTTTATGAGGTTTGAAACTAGCCAGTGAAGGTGGCAGTCGCATTAGACAGGTGATCGCCATATGGAGGTCAAACACCTACGAAATATCATTGGTTATCCCTGAAATCCGATCATGATAGCTGGTGGTCGCAGAATGCAAATGGTCTCCAAACCAGGTTCTTTATGTCCATATCAACCACATTAGACTTCATGATTGACCTTCTTTACCCGATGAAGACAATGTGGGTAATTTTTAGACAAGGGTATGCGGCACTGCCTTGTGGCTTCAGAGGGTAGGCTCACAAAGAAAAATTGAGAACCCATGGTCTAACACTTAGGCCTATTCTGATGTGTGCCGAGATACGAGCTTGATAGTGTTTGGTACATACAGTTTTATATTTTAGTGATAGGCTATCGCCAACGTCATTTGAGATTGTGAAAACTTTATCGCAGCAAGATAAGTCGGACCAAGGCAACTACATTACAGTGTGGATATATGACGTATTCCTCTACTAGCGAAGCGTGAGACCAGCACAGAGCTTTTAGGTAAAAGAGCAAACGTTTTACATGTGTTGCAAGACAGGTTTCCTGTACATTTTGGTGCTAAGTACGTTTCCGATGACGAGCGTATCAGGCTGACAGGCTGACAGGCAGGCAGACAGGCAGGCAGGCAGGCAGGCAGGCAGGTGGGCGGGCAGGCAGGCAGGCAGGCGGACAGGCAGGCAGGCAGGCAGGTAGGCAGGCAGAGACAGACAGAAGAGGAGCTTGAAAGGTGAGCCGTATAAATTTGCTTGTCACTTAAATGATTATCCATAACCATAAACTATAGTTGCATGCTGTTCGATGCTACATAATGTATAATTACATGGTGTACTTACACAAATGGGCTAGTTCACATAAAATGTGGCCCAGAGTTCTAGATGCCTGGAGTTACAATAGGCCCATTAGACATGGCATTATGCAAGATCAGTAGTGCCGTTTTCCGTTGGCTACAGTCTCTTCCTTGTTTGCTTTATTGGCCTATCTAAAAATGATGGCACACCGATACACATAATTATTGTACTTCGCTCGTAAATCATCAGACACAGTGACATGCTGAACCTGTTTTACAGGTAAAGCAGAATGGTTATCAGTTTACAACAAGCGTAGAACTCCGTGCACAGAACATTGCAGCCAGCGCGCTACATTTAGTCTTGGTGAGGCCTCTAGCCATAGAAAGCCTGGAGGCTATTTGCTTAAAAGTAAGTTACATGTACGCAAAAAGGTGTCCTGAAATTGCCTACCAACATGAGTGTTGTCAAAAGTTGAAATTTAATAGTCCCGTTTAACTATATGATGATAATGTAAATGAAGTGAAAATTACAAGAAATATTAAATCATTGATCTGTGATGTGCTTTGTGCCTTGTCGGTAATTTGTTAATGCCTAAGTCCAGTGCTGACTGCAGTATTAAACGCCTTCAACGGAACATAAGACAGACATACCAATGCTAGCGATCAGAACAATAATGCTGTATGTAAGCTTATTACCTTGTACCTAGCAAGACGTGATGTAAGTTAATGCATGGAATAGGTGCAGCAGCCCTGATATCATAGCCATAGTTCCTCCCCCCCCCCCCCNATTTTTACCTCACCCAAACCTCCATTTCTATTTTAACACGAGCACTCGCAGTAGTCTTCATCTTTGTCTATGCGGTATACATACATGGGTAGCGTCTAACGTCACAATGTCTCCGAGTCTTGCCGGTGCTTTGCCGTGCGATACTGTTAACTGTACGACCGCTGGCATGGTTTGTCTGTTAAGGACCCTACTGCATCCGGATGTAAGAGAACATTGTCGCCCAAATAAAGCGAATATTTTTAATCACAGCAGTCAGTCAGCAACCACGACAGGCTTTATCTTAATATAGGTAACCTAGCACTCTCCATGTGCTCGCTCAGTCGCAGCCTATGCTGGCTTAGGGGTTAGGGGCAGGGTTTGGAGTTGGTTAGTGAAGAAAAAAAGAAGAAAAAAAAACCCCAACTCTTGGAACAAGTCTTAAGACTTTATGATTATTTCGGAATTCTCTCACATGTACTTTCTCATTCTTAACTCTGTCCTTTCCCCTAAATCAAGCACAGAGTTAGAGATTCCCTGATCACCGCCAATAATCTCTCCAATTTAAATAAGAGAATTCTATCAGGAATCAATTAAGAATAAACAGGTTTTTCAGTTCGTGTCTCAGTCAGCCATATTCCTCCATGTTTAAAGTTTTGAGCTGTCTCACAAATCACTTGTGTCTCCACCCATATATCAATTCCAGTAGCCTAGCTGCTCAAACAAGTGGAATAAGCAAGAATATCCATGGCGTCGAAGAAAGCCCTGTCCTTCTCAGACCGGAAGCTGTTTCTGGACGGCAAACCATTCCGGATTTTCAGTGGCGCTATCCATTACTTCCGAGTGGTGCCCGAATACTGGCGTGACAGACTCTTGAAGGCAAAAGCATGTGGTCTGAACACTGTGGAAACGTAAGTTCATTTGAATTTTTTCTTGTAGGCAACATGTAGATTTCAGTCCACAGTTGACACTCTCTGGAGCTCAGAAGCACTCCCACCCCACCTCATACACTTTCACTGCTTTCTTCAAGCAGGGCTGGGAAGCTAGGGGGAAGCGGTTGAATGGTTCAGTTGTGGTTCAGACTCATGTTACGGTCTGAGAGCGCGATTGCAAGAGGTGCAAGAGTCAGGGAAATTAACAATGGGATGATGAGTCAGTCTTGCAGTCCTCATCTTTGTTACTACACTCTGTATTGGCATCCATCCATTGCCCATATTTAATAAATTAACAACTGGTTTAGAAATTTCTGTATAGATATCTTATTACTTTTATTCATAATAAGAATAACCAGAGAAAAATAAGAAGTAGCAATGGGAACAATAACAACAGCAATGAATATCAAGTCTAACTGATTTTTTTTTGCTGTTGGCCATTTATTTAAAATGAACATCTGTATCCTGTCAGATATGTCCCTTGGAACCTGCACGAGCCAAGGCCAGGCTACTTTCACAGTGAGGGTATCCTTGACCTTCGAGGGTTCATCAAGATGGCTTCTGAACTTGGCCTTTACGTCATCTTCCGGCCAGGACCTTACATTTGTTCGGAATGGGACTTTGGCGGTCTTCCATCGTGGCTGCTGGCTGACCCGGAAATGAAAGTCCGCACAAACTACAAGGGCTACCAGGACGCCGTCAGAAGGTTTGGATATCTTACTGTCTCCCATTTTTCTATAGTTCTATCTGATTTGCTGCCTTTGTAAGAAACTTACCTAGAAACGAAGATGTCACTTTCTCTTGAGCCATGTAATGTATTTTAAAATATATATAAAAAAAAACATTCGATGTAATATATTTTAAAAACACATGTGCGTCTACATATCTGTTTCTTTTAATTGTAAGCTGAAAGTTTTTTTGGAAAGCGTATTTTTAATCTCAGGATCATACCCTGTTTGTGTACAAACCGTAAGGAACTGTAGCACGTATTCTGATTTTATAGCATAACTAGCAGTTTAACCATTAGTATCCGTCCGTTTTGACAAAACTGGAAACGACAGGGCTCAAGAGACACCATTACATCGTCTGGGTAAGGCACAACGACATCAACTAAATACTCAACAACAGGAAGAACATGCTTTCATGTAAGACTGACAGAAGGCTTGGATCGCGTGACGTTGTTAGGTTTACTAAGGAATCTTCATTCTTGCCACTTTCTCGTTGACACTAAATGAAATGGACAAGACGTGGTCAATATAAACGTATTACTCGTGGGGTCTTCGTTCCTCTCCTCACAAATCCTAGGGTTATTGCCCTTGAAACGTATTCTAATTAAGGTTCTTGGAACCTATTGTTTTTTCTTCTTTTGGACCTATTAACAGTTTGTGTTAGTCTACAAATACATGAACCACTGTGATTTCAGGAAATTTCTCCCATGAGGGTTAAAGTAATTCTTCTGCCCAATCTAAGAAAAACGGGGATAAACGCCCAAACTTTTTCACAAATCCCTTTCAAAAGGTCACCTCGAATTCTGATTTGGTCTCCAGTTTTTCATTAGGCTGGTTTTGACCGCGTGTTAATACATACGCCTACACACTGTATTTTTTTTTAAATCTAGAAAGCTCAACTTGTACCTAAAACTTTAAAATTGGATGCTTTACTTTGATCACAGGTCATTTTACACATTTCTACACCGGACACTGTTTGGCAGGCCTCAAAAAGGGGGCATTTTATATATTAACGGATTAACTGGGTTGTACAAAATGAGTGATTTGCCCTTCTAATAGGTGCCAAGAACTAAAATGACCGTTTGCAATATCGTCTCTAAATTTTCAGGTATTTCAGTTGGCTCCTATCTGAAGTGGTAGACCTCCAGTATTCAGCCGGGGGTCCGATCATTGCTGTTCAAGTGGAGAACGAGTATGGCAGCTTCAGCGAAGATCCTGCACACTTGGAGTTCATCCGCGATGTCCTTCTGGAGAACGGCGTCACAGAATTACTGGTTACCTCAGACAACGAATCCGCCTCCGAGACGGCGCCGACGCTGGAGGGCGTCTTGCCCACCGCAAATGGTCAGACTGTGGATGAGGTCAAAGCCAGCTTTCAAATGATCCGCAGACTAGATGACCAATATCCACTGATAGTCATGGAGTTTTGGTCTGGATGGTTTGACCACTGGGGAAAAGACCACGAAACCAGGAGTGTTGAAACTCTGGTCAAGACACTCGAATACGCCTTCGAAAATAATGCGAGTGTAAACTTCTACATGTTTCACGGCGGTACCAACTTCGCCTTCATGGCAGGGGCGTTGGATCTGACCCGATTTAAAGCTGACGTGACCAGCTACGACTACGATGCCCCTTTAACCGAAGATGGACGCGTCACGGAGAAGTTCTGGAAGATCAGAGAAATGCTGAAGAATGAGATGGAGAAACTTGGTCTAGAATCAACCATACTGCTGGGAAGCGCTGTGCCCGAACCTCCAAATAGAGCCACAAGTCCCGTGGTAGTCCAAATAGAAGAAAGGCTAAGCTGGTGTGACTTGATAGAGTTAGTGAAGAAAAGAGCAGTCTCCATAGATCCACAATGGATGGAGAATTACACATATGCCAATGACACTGTGCAGTCATATGGCTACGTCGTTTACAGAAAAGTTCTGGATTCAGAAGTTGGGCAGCTAATCTCTTTCACAGGCCACATTAGAGACAACGCCAGCATCTTAATCAACGGACGAATAAAAGCAGAAACAGACTGGGTCGTGGAGAACCCTGTGGTGAAGTTGTCAGAGCGATCTGGGGATATCTCAGGGGGTAGTCAAGTTTTGGATATTGTCGTAGAAAATCTGGGACGGGTCAACTATACAACCAAAGATAAGCAAGACCTATTGAACAGCCAACGGAAAGGCATGCAAGGACCGGTTAAGCTGCATGGAAAGCATATCCAGAACTGGGACGTTTTCGCTCTCGACTTTTGTGACGATTACATCACTGAGATCAGCCGATCGCCGTCCTGGAAACCTCTGAAAGCGTCACCAGGAGCAGGTAAACCATCTGGCGGACCAGCGATGTACAGAGCGTCTTTTCAGCTTCCTGACTGTCCTGCCGACTATTTTGTCCGCCTCGATGGTTGGCACAAAGGTGTGGTCATCGTGAACGGCGTTAATCTTGGCCGATACTGGGATGTTGGACCCCAGCGTACCTTGTACCTGCCAGGACCTTTACTGCAGCGGGGTGCCAATCAGGTGATTGTCTTTGAAGAGAAGTCAGCTCCACGAGAAATCACTCTGGATATTGAGCCCTCCCTCGGATGAATGTTTCTCTCTTCCTCTGCTTAAAAAAAAAACACCTTTTTTTTTTTAAAATC
>JAWQUT010000163.1:904182-915895 GCA_033807755.1 Ellobium chinense
GTGTGTGTGTGTGTGTGTGTGTGTGTGTGTGTGTGTGTGTGTGTGTGTGTGTGTGTAGTGGGTGGTTGATGGGTGGGAGAGGGACAAAGAAAAAGACATTGTGTCTTTATGTATTTCTGTAAACATATCCGTTGTAATCACTGTAACAAAGACACATTTCTCCAGTGGATGAATAAAATTATCTTATTTTATCTTATCTCATCTTGTCTTATGTACTATGTTAACGAAGCACTATGTCATAGTAAGAAACATCCTGGAGAACTGGCATCTGGAAGGAGATCCTATGGCCGTCCTCAGCTGCGATACAAGGATGTCATGAAGAGAGACATGAAGGCTCTGGACACTGACAGTAAGTCCTGTGAGGACCTTGCAGCTGATCGTGCAAAAGAGAGAGACAGCCTGACACAACACCTCAAGTCAGGGGAGGAGAAGCTGACGAATGCAGCCGTAGACAAGCGGGTGCGGAGGAAGGAACACAGCAATGCCAACATATTAGAGTCTATCCACAGATGTGACCGCTGCAACTGAGCCTGCTTCTCCCGCTATTCCACAGTCACAAGCGACGTTACTCTAGCCGAGAAGACAACCAGAACAGCTAGGATGCAAAACCCATGCCGTGGTCACTCTAGACCAACGGAGGCCTCCACCCCATCATAGCAAAGATTCGAGATTCGTTACTTCGCTGGTCCAAAATGCCTCGAATCCACTGATTTGATGTTCATAATTCTGAATCCGAATCTTGAATTTCGAATTCAGATCTTGTAAATAAGGACTATACTAATGTAAGGAATAGTCACCCCGAATCAGTAAGGATTCGAACACACACATATGAATCGAGGGCAAGCGAAACGAGTCGGATTAGAAACCCCATTTAATGGATTCGTTGAATACGAAACGTGACTTACGTATTCGGCGATCACGAGTTTTGTGTTGGAAAAATAGTTGATGGACCAGTTGCTGATCGTCCTCCGAGCGACTGGGCGATTTCTTTATTTCGCATCGTTCGTAAAGCAAGAGGGCATGGGACTGTCTAATTGTTCCTGCATTTTGCAGCAAAACAGACTCAGGAATATTATTTTTGTCGCAAAAATGAATATATAAACAAAAATCACCAAAAGGTCAGAGATATATGAATTACTTTGTTAAAAAAAAACTGAAAGAACATAACCAATGTATGTGCAATAGCTTTACGGATGTATAGTGTATACTGCTATTGACAAGACAATAATAGGTAATCATCAGAGTCTGTAGTGATAACACATCTGTAAACAGGTAAACCAGCAAAGATCACTGAGCAGTGAGCACCCTCTTCTGATTTTGCACAATAAATCCAATGTTCATAGCGATAGTACAGTTTCTTCCTGCCTGAATGTCTATCTAGATGTGTGTGTGTGTGTGTGTGTGTGTGTGTGTGTGTGTATGTGTGTGTGTCCGTCTGTCTGTTTAGTTCACATTATTTCTAAAGCTTTATTCGCTCTTTGACCACACCTAACAGTCCTCCTAACAGTATCATTTCCATTTCTGTGGCACTTTTGCATAACCTCGTATTTCATTCGCGTCTTAGGCCTAGTGTGCTTGAGAAAGTGGACTATACCCTATATATACATTCCCTATTCATATTCTGTTTTGCATTACCACTCGATAGAAATCACTGTTTGTTTAAGCTGTCCCTGAGCGAAAATTGGATATTGTGTTACTGTCCTGTGGCAGCGGTCTCATTATATGTATATATGTGGTCTTTGCGCCGGTATGTGCGCTTTGTCACGCACATATCTACGTATGATCATACTGATTAACATGATCAGCCATTTCTCACAACAAACTTGGCAGCAATTCTAGTCCAGTCGACGAATAATTATTTACCTTTATATCAATTCTGAAAAGATTTTGTAATAAGTTTCATAGATAAATGGCTAAATCCCAAGATTTGTGACCTTGGCCTTGCTGTCTGTTCAGCTATTGTTTGCCCCACATTGACCCCGTTTGGTTATCACATGACCTACATATTTCAAGTCATCATGTTACCAGTGTCATGGACGATCCATTTTTCAAAGTTTTTATTATAAAAAGTTTTTTTTGGGGGGGTTGGGGGGGGGGGNGGGGGCATGATATCAATCATTAGTATTGGTCTTAACTGTCAATCATTTATATTTCCAAGCATGCGTTTTGGTCGGCACTCTGGTTTCATCAAAGCCTTAGCTTATCATTCTGCTGGCACTAAGCACACGTGGTATTTTCGTTTTTTTCGTTTTAATTTTCATAACCTATCATTTTGGGGCTGACGTATTTGGTGCGAAACACACCGACGTCGAACTATTGTAAAATCTTTTAAGAGTTAATTCATCGTTTGAGAGCCTGCGCATTAACGATGGAATCTCTTACATCGTAAGATTTACGTTAACTGCGCATGTTGAACGCTACTAAGGGTGCATTCAGCACCAGTGCTCTTATAAATTACTTCAGTTCAGTGTATTGGGACTGATTGCACACTTACCCGTGCTCAACGTGCAGAGTTAATGTAATTCTTACGATGATTAGAGATTCCATCCTTAATGGGCAAACTGTTATGTAATTAAATAAATGGAATACTTTTGATGTTCAGACAGTGAACTGTACTGATAAAAATAGTGAAACTTGCCTTTCTAAATAACAGTTAGATCTCATTCTCTCATAAAGAATGTTCCATCAAAGCCATTCTCAACCCAAAGAGATATTCGCATACTGTTTATGTGCTTCTTGTATGGGTAGGTTCGTTTCTTTAGCTGACTAGATTTTTCATTAACTTTCGAGTGGCCTTCACTGTTCACATGACAAAAATGTTTGTGAAGATTCTTAGAATGAAAACGTAGCTTGCACCAGTCAATTTAAGATCGCTGACACGCAGATCATGATTTCATTGAATCAAAATTTATTAACTTAGGGAGAGGAATGACAGATGAACAGTACTAATAGCAAGGGGTTTTACGCAGCTGATATAAACTCATTTCTTACTGTTTTGGAGGGGCATGAGATCACCCTGTGAGAAAAGGCCGAGGAATTGTTGGACATTATATCGACGATTGAAAGCATAACAATCAATCATTGTTGTGACTCTCTTTACTTCGCCGGTGTAAAGGAATAGAATTAATCTGATCACGGTACACCGGCACTTAAGAACTTGGCACTTTGTGAAGATCCCCACACGGAAGATGACGTCAGCACAGGTAGCGACTGCTGACAACAAAACACTCGAATGTTCACGCCAAAATGCTGTTGACTGTCACGTAATACAATCTCTATCATGCGAGGAAAGGACCGGAAATTCCTCCATTTCCCCTCCCTCTCCCTCCCCCTCCCTGCCGCGGCCATCGCTAAAAAAAAAAACCAAAACAACCACACCCACCCATAACTAGAATAGTCCTATGACGTCATCAAGACAATAAAAATAGCACCGAGTCACACTGACTTTGTCAGGCCTCGATGAGTCTTCCACTTATCTGTTAAAAAACATGCCCAGTTGAAACTGTGCACAAGAAGTTTTACTATATTTTGGGAGGAGCAGTTTTTCTTCCATATCTTGTAAGAGTGCTCGTATTCAAACAACTGTAGAAAGATCTCAGACGAGCTAGTTGAGACCGCCTTCGAAATGGAGCTGTGGGGGTAGGCAGCTGATTTGTGAAATACCACCAACACCACCACCATTACCATCACAACCATCACCTCCCTAACCATCACCGCCATCAACACCACCACCACTACCATCACCACCGCCACCAACAACAACAAAAAGAAGAAAAAGAAGAAGAAGAAGAAGAAGAAGAAGAAGAAGGAGAGGAAGAAGAAGAAGAAGAAGTAGAAGTAGAAGAAGAAAAGAGGACGAAAAAAAAGTTAAAAAATAAAAAGAAGGAAAAGAAAGGAAGAAAAGCAGCAGCAGAAGAAGAAGATAAAGAAGAAAAAGAAAAAGAGAGAAGGAGAAGAAGAAAAAGAAGAAGGAGAAAGAAGAAAAAAATAGAAGAAGAATGAGGAGAAGGAGGAAAGGGAGGAGAAGAAGAAGAGGAAGAAGAGACCAGTTGCATTAGGATAAGGGAGAGGGAAGTTTCATGAGTAACGTCCGCAAGAATTGGAAGAGAAATGAAAGAGGAATGGACTCCATGAGACTACGATGACAGAGCTATAACAAGCTGCGCCGAAAATACGAGGCATAATAGATCACGTCAAGTCTTTTCTGTCGGTTCGAACTTATAGAAATCACTTTCACTGGACCGGATCAGGTTATTAAAGCGACCGGTGTATGGAGAGCTTAAATACATATACCTCTTTGGAACAGCATGGTAAACAGTTATGGAGTTATTAAAGTTTGAATCAATAACAAGAAGGTAAATGAAGCGAAGAGAACAGTAAAGAGATACTCATGGACTAGTTGCGCTCTATTTGATATTGAAATACATGAAGTGATCAACTTGTCCGCTTGAGATGTGAAATCCATGCCACCACTCTGGAATACAATCGATTGTACTTTATTACATTCCGCTTAATCGAAACTCCGCTTTAGTCACAGCAATTTTGAGAAGACAGAATATTCGATTTGAATTCTGAGTCATTCAATAATCACAAGTCTTTCTTCTCGCAAGATTTTTCTTGCACCTAAGAAATTACGACAAAGTAGAGTCGACTGTTCATAGGGTGTGGAATATAGCAGGATGATAGGTTGTAAAAATTTTCAGGCACTGCTTGTTTTTTACCTTTTTTTTTTGTTTATGGTCAGGCAGGTAGTCTGGGAGAAGAGGGACAGATATGATGTGATTGGATACATAGTAAAACAGTGGCATGCAAGTTCTGAAGAGATGTGTGTGCGGATCTTTGCTACAGAAACGGCTGAATCCTACAGTTCCCTCTAAAATACAACAGCATTGTATGCTCCTTAGGGATGTTGAGAAAGTTCGGGAGCAATCAGGCCTCCTGGGGTAATTATAGTGCGAAGTCGCATGAACGGACAATAGCCTGGATACGAGACTTAAAAAGCACATTATTACTACCATTATTATAACAACGTATTCCTCTGCCTAGGAGAATGCATTTTATTAAGTGTCACTAAGCGAATGACACTCGGAAGAACCTTAATATGGAATCTTCATTCAGAAACGATACCTTATTATTAACCATGATTTTCATATAATATAAATTTATTATTATCCTTTCATTTCAATATTCATTTTAACTCTGATAAAAACGTACACTTTAGTAATAAGTTTACCTTTTCCATGGGGAGGAGTACATAGTGTCGTAAGAGGCACCACTGTTAACGGAGCATGTCCAGGTTTCCATTGCTAGTACTGAATGCCTCCACACTCCACGCCTATTCAATCACTGACCTGGCAGGTGAAATATCACTTGATATTCACTGACACTGACAATGATGGTCCTACCTTGTGGTCGTCCCAGGGCGATCATTTCGCTTATCCACGTTCAAGAACGTATTATTTTGTTCAATGACTATAGAATACTGCCCGTCATAAAGAACTCCCCATTAGATGTAGATTTAGTTCCATGTCGGAAGCTTGACATAATTTTTGATTTTACAAACAGAGGCGTAGGCAATGTAACTTATACCTTAATAAAAAAAAATGTCCACTCCAATATTCTCCGCGTGTCTGCAGATTTTAACAAGATACACTGATTGAACATTTTGACGTGTTTTCATATCGACCGTGTTATCTTTAAGAATTAAAAAAAAAAAATTATGCATCATTTTCGAAGTGGGGAGTTATTTATGACGGGCAGTATACTAACTGCCAACTCGGATATAGCCATAGAGCGTAGACATAGAATAATAGTAAGTCCATTATGTTGGAATATTTTATAGCATATTATTTTCATTACTATTTTGAATGAATAAATTTTACCTGATACCGCATAAACATGATAGAGGACACAGAATAATTGAGTTCATGAATATAAAAATACTGTACTATGGAGTTATCACAAATTATCTCAGAATTATAATATTGCTATATAAAATAAAGTGAAAGAAAATAGTGCTATTGAATAGAGATGCTCTCTTTTGTTTTGATATTCTCTTAAACTACGATTCTGCGTGTAATATGCGTTGGAATAAATATTATAACGCACACGTTTATGTCGATCATATCAGTTTCAAAACACGGGTGAACAAAGATATTGTTATTAAAATTTATCTTATTGTTGTTGCTGTTATTGTTATCGTTGTAGTAGTAGTAGTAGTAGTAGTAGTAGCAGTAGTAGTAGTAGTAGTAGTTGGCATTTACAATGTAAATATTAGACAATAGAGCTCCTTCATTTTATTATGTACAAAATGAAGAAAACTTAAAAAATGTGTTCGAGCTTCTTTTTATCCTCAGTGCCAGATCATCCTATGCACCGAAATAATATCGAAACTTTGAAAAATCTTAGGCTTGCCTTGTCCTGAATATGAGAATCGAATCAGAATCGAAATAGAGCATGGAGGTTGAGTATCGATACAAAATCGAGTAGGCCTCGTCGAAGTCTGAATAACTGCAACTTCCTCTTAGTTGCAACATTTTCCACCAAATAGAATATTACATTTCTCCCGAGTATTTGCTATAAAACGGAATTCACAAATTCCAGGCACCAGTGGACGCATGCATTATCCATACATTAACTAATGTTTTGCATGAACCACACAGAACACTGCCAATGTTTTGGGAGTTTCCCTTGGTTACCGCAGTACGTTAACTAACGAAAGGATAATGCAAACGGCCACAGCTCGCTACGAGTGGCTTCTTCTCTTGAGGATTACCTCCCCGCGGTTAGGCCTGGAGCTCTCCTTTTGTCCGAACTGTGTGTATTGTTCAGTGTTAAGAATGGGATATGACTGGTATGTTATAAGAAGAGATCCTCTCCTTTATCTGTCACTAGATCGAGCAACTGAGAACTCTATGTAAAGAATCGAAAGTGCTTCCGAGATAAGGACGTGTTTCTACTGACAGAGACCGTAACAGAAGAGAATGTTTTTATCATTGCAGTGATCGTATGAGACTATACATGGGATAACCGAAAATATGGAAATGTTCATAGGACTCTTATGAATCTGTGATAAACTTTAAGATTTTTCCTGCTTCTAAAGAAAGGTTGGTACCTATACAGGATCAGAAAAATACTGTTCCAGACAGTAATTAATCCGGAAGTTATAATAATATCTTGGTTCCTTTATCTCTCACCAGATCAAGCAGCGGAGAGCTTTACTTGTCTGTACTGACAGATACAGCAACAGAAGAGAAAGTTGTTATCATGCAGTGTTCTCATGAAAAAATACGTGGGATAAAATGGATATGTTCACTGGACTTTTAGAAATATGTGAAAAACTTTAAGATTTTGCTGGCCTAGAGAAAGGTTGGTATGTCAACAGGTTCAGAAAAACATGATTTCAGATAGTAAATAATCTGAAATTCATCATATTACATCTCAGTACTCAAAGATTCTCATGACCTTTGCAATGCTTTGCTGTCGTGCCCTTGTAGCTTTACATGAAACAAAGATCCCCTAGTCAAAATATTTCCTGAAACAATGACATGACTCTCACGTCAAAATAGTTCATGTAACAAAGACTCCCTAGTCAAAATATTTCATGAAACAAAGACTCCCTATTCAAAATATGTTGTGGAATAATAACCCATTCTCTTTTTTTTCCTCCATGTTTATGAACAGTTGAATCAGAAGCATGAATGAAAGTGCGAGCAGTTAAGTAGGGAATGGACTGCAAGGCATGACCATAAATCCATTTTACTGTATTGATTATGTGATTAACACATTGCTGTATTTAAAGCTCTTTTATCTTAATATCAGCAAATTGAAGAAAACACTCATAAATATTTGTTATTTCGGTTTGATCATCAATGCAGCAATGGTAAATTTATAGATACTGTAAGACCTTTTCCTAAATTCAGGTGATCACCTGTTCTAATGATTTCATTTTTCCACTTTTGATAGGCTGTCATTCTTAAGTATTTATCCAAACATTTTTAATTGGCAGTTCTTAGTTTTGTATAAGCGTTGGCTACTTTTATAGCACACAAAGTCATCTTTGACTTAATTACATTCTCTTAAAATTTTTGGAAAATTTGATTTCTTTTCACGTCAGTTTTTTTTTATTAAAGAGATGTGTAGTTTTTCTAAACATCCTACAATGGTTACCAGAAGATGTTCTTACAAATCTTAAGATAAACCACTTAAACAACTTCATTTCTTGTGCTAAAGGCCCGTAAAGATCCACTTACAGTTGAAAGTGCAGGTACAGTGAGAATTCCCTCTTCCAATGTTGACATTTCACGCTGATTCAAGAAACAGAGAACTTTAACAGATACTAATGAGGACATACCTTTTTGTTTGTTTGATTGTTTTTTTTTTGTCCTTAATCTCCTCACTTTATTTATTATTTTTCTGAGCACAGTTTGTAGCAAGTCCGTGAAACACATTTTTTTTTTCAAATCTCGATAGATGCGCTGCAAAACCATGACATCCATAGGATCTACAAGCCAAACTTGTGTAATAATCCTATCCATCATCATTGCTACATCTTTGGCGGCCAACCCTGTGGTGGATAACTTTGACCAACCAGCCAATGTAGAAGAGGATCCCCAGACAGAGCGGCAGGTGGCAGAAATCACCGCCACAGACTCCGACGGAGACACTATAGCTTCTTGCTCCGTGAAGAACGTCGCTCCTAATGGACCCTTCAATGCTCAGAAGAAAGCTGGAGACACTAACTACTGGGTCTATTATGACGCCACTTCAGCTCTTGATTACGATACCGTCAACTTTTATGAAATCAGGGTAAGATACCGAACAACTTTATATTTTCGAATCCGCATAATTTTTTTTTTTTTGAAAACACCTGTTCAATAATGTAGAAGTGGTTTTGTTTTTTCGCGTTGATCTATTTATTTTTTTTTTGGCGAAGGGTCTGAAAGGATTTATTACGACAATCTAATTTTCGCTAGCCTGCCCGATGATTTTTCCATGTGTGCATGAGAGCTGAAGTCGAAAGTAGACTGGAATAACGAAATTTGGCACTAAAATCTCCAAACTGGCAATATTGCTCCCTACTGATAGAAAACGTATTATTATCTATAACATCCATATAATACCTAGAAATAACCGCCTTTGCATTTCCCTTGGGAGGCTACGACCCCCATACAAAATATTTACTAATGGTAATTTCCTTGATAAAATTTGAACAAAACTGTTTTTTCGCGGGAGATAATTTTAATGAGTGAGCCTAAATCGCGAAAATTAAAACCTTTAGAAAAAAGTAAAGAACATTTCTGCAAAATATCGCATGTCCCTTTGTCTGATTTGACCTTTTCTCTTGCCTAGGTTTTCTGTACTGACTCAAGTGGCGCAGACAGTCAAGATGTTGATCTCTTTGTTCACGTCCTTCCCAACGAAGCTCCGGTTATAACGAACTACCCTACCGACACCGTCACGCTAGACGCCAGCACGTTTGACTACACGACGGACACAGCATATCAGGTGACGGCCACGGATGGTGAGGGGGACACGCTGACGTACTCACTCACAAATCAGGACCCAAGTACTGGACTTTTCACAATTAATTGTAAGTCTCGTTACCATCGTTAGCCTTATCGCAATTGTCATCGTCATCATCATCATCATCATCATCACCGGCATCATCTCATTATGATATTGTAGCATTTCTATCATTATCGTAGTTAATTAAGTATCGTCACCATCATCATCAGCTTGACGGCTACTCTGGACTAGATCATCTTATTAATGTTTAAGGCATTGAAATTAAGATCATGATCGGGGGTCGAGTTTTGTCACGGTATGTTGTAAATGGCTTGGAAAAAAAACCGTCCTCACCTTTTCTGCAAAATAGTTATCAGGCTATGGGCAGTGGAAAATATTACCAGACTGCTTATGATCAGGACCTGTAAATGAGAGCTTTATATGTTCAGTGTTTCTATTAAATTATCTATTTTCATCCATTTATCTGTTATAATATTCTTTTCTGTTCAATGTTTGCCACCTGTTTCATACTATACGTTTGAGCCTTATATTTCCTACGGATTTGTTTTGTTAAACTCATAAATTACTTCTTTTCATCTGCCTTATCACGGTGTTATTTTCTAATATTTTGTTTACAATTTTCACATCTTTCTTGGCCAATGAAGCTGCTACCGGTGCCATCACGACCACCCAAGACCTACGACTGGTAACAGAACCTTCCTATGTGCTCACAGTGAGCGTGTCTGATGGCAAGAACACCGTCAGCGACTTTGGGGTCGTGGTCACTATCGATAACATGAACACCGCTCCAGAGATCCGGAACCTGCCCACGACGGTCAGCGTATCCGAAGATGCCGGGCTAGGTACGACATTGATCACGTTGACGATAGAAGACCCCACACAGTATCCCGGGCCCATCGTACCCACTTGTACGACGAGTCCGTCAGCGGAGAGTTACAAGTTTCAATACAACAGTGGCGACTCTTCCATAACGCTCACAGGCGACAACCTGTTGGATTACGAGACGCAAGACACCTACACCATCACTTGCACAGTCAGCGACGGCTTCTACAGCTCTGGAGGAGGCGATGTCCTTACTATCAGCGTAGAAAATGTCAACGAAGGTCCGAGCTTCAACAACAATGACTACTATTGTACCATGACCGAAAGCGACCAAAGAGACAACTATTGCACGCTTTCGCTTACCGTGACAGACCCTGAAGGCGATGACTTGGACACTATCAAATTTCAAACGGCTACTGACAGCGAGAAGTTCTACTACGATAAAGATACGAATAGAGTGTACTTTAACGTCGACTATGACGTGGACGACAGCAATATGCCATCTTCTCTTGACTTAGTTTTAGAGACGGCAGACACCTCTGGAGCAACAGCCACAGCCACCGTCCACATTACCGTGAACGATGCCAACGACAATGCATGCCAGTTCGACAAAGAGGTCAGCTACACGAAAATAGATCAGACCACCAGCCTGGGTTTGTTAGATACCTTCACGCTCGCAGACAGTGATCTCACCTCTCCGAATAATGAAGTGTCCGTTCAGATAGTCTCCTCGGATCCCACAGATTCCGGAAATTACATAACAGTCACCCAAGATGGCGAGGTCTACTATATTGGCACGGTGCCAACTGCCAACACGGGATCCTCTTACACCATGTTGGTCACTTGCACTGACGGAGGCTCGCCCGCACAGACCTCTTACGCTACAGTGATCGTCTCTTACACCTACGTCACAACCACCACCACACCGACAACCACCACGACCACAGCCGCCCCGACTACAACCGCCGAGCCGGAACCAGATATTTGGGACTACGATTGGTTTGTGGCGGTATTTTCACTTCTGATGATTCTAATCCTTGCCACGTTGATAGCAACCATCGCTTTCTTGATCTACAAATGCTGCTGTCAGGGACCATCAGGAGCTACGGGCAAAGAAAAAAGAAAGGGAAGTCCCAGGGAGTCGGAAGAGACGAGCGGAAGACGAAGTCGAAGTTACTTGGGTGATTTTGATGACGATGACTACTTTGCCACGTCACCACGCCCAAACCAGAATGGGCATGCGTGGCAATATGGTCCAGCGTTGTCCCCGCGACAGATTCCTGCCATAGGGTATAAATAAGCTGGAACAGGAGAACTCTGAATAATAGGGAAAAATTGGTTCGACGTTTTGAATACAATCGCC
>JAWQUT010000163.1:919577-935996 GCA_033807755.1 Ellobium chinense
CACACACACACACACACACACACACACACACACACACACACACACACATACATACACACGGCCTGTCTGATTTATGCCGTTTTCAAACCACAGTGACGATAAGCTATATAGCCTTCATATTCTCGTTATATTCTTCAAATTGTCATTAGGACCTACATGAATGACTGGTACCATTACTACTATACATATATACGAGGTGTTATCCAAAAGTTCCCGGACCGTGTCAATAAAAGCTCGTAAATTTTTTCTAGGTACAGTATTACATTCCTCTATTGCCTTCGAAGCAGTCCATTTGTGAGCTGAAAGAGATCAATGCCGCTGCTTAGCCTAGGAGCACCCATGGGAGTATCTGTGTGTCAGCTTGTCGAGCATCATCCTCGATTCGGTTGTATCTCTTTTCCACTCTTAGATCGCTTTTTTTTTTCTGCTAGATATTCATCTTTGAGAAGCGCGAAGTCCAAGACATGCAGAGGGAGACAACTAGTAATTGCTGCAACCCAGAAAGCGGAGTGCAGTGTAGCGGGGAGCAGCAATCAGTTGCTATTTTGCTTTTTTTGCAGGTCCCTCCCGTATTACTTCATGGCGCCCCCGCCTCAGGACCCCACAGAGAAACTCAACATTAATCGTCTGACATGCAGACAGGTCCATGAGACTTCCCATTCTTAAAGATGAACATTCAGCAACGAGAGTGAGATTTGGGGTAATAGGAATTAAATAGACGGGAATCGCAGGTGGTGCATGACATGTTAACACAGATAATTTTTCACGGGTGCTTCTTGGCTTGGCAGTGGTGCTGTTGCAAAATGAATGTGATAGGGAGAATGTAATATTTAAGATAAGTCTACGAGCATTCCTAAGAACAGTCCGGGGACTTTTGGATCGTCCCTAGTATGTCCTTTATGCCATACTACACTTACAAGCCGCTTCAGAGCAGTGGAAGAAAATTGCCACCATGAGCATCCACAAGGTTTGAATGACATCCATCTTGAGTTAATCTGCAGTTAATCCTGAGAAACACACACAGTCAATTTTACTATAGCCTCAATGAGGTGGACCACGAGCGACCACGCACGTAGACTGACTGACCAGAAAGTGCTCTTTCACAGTCTAGATGTAGATCTCGACGTCCTGCAGCTAACACATAATGTCAAAGAAAAACCATGCCTCAAAATGTATCAGGATCCTTACAAAACATTAGTGACAAACATCCGGGCATTCCCGAGGAAACGTGCAGAGCTTGTGTGTCCTGCAAATGAAAAAAAATATTCACTGAGAAAAAAGGACAGGACCTTATGAAAAACTTGACTGCTTTTTCACGATTGGGCTGAGGCCAAGGCAGGAAGTCACACTTAATTAAAGTGCCTCTAAACACAGACTGGTTATCCTGAATCCTTTGCTGTGTGTTTTCGAGTACACTCTCTGACTCCTTAACAATATGTTTTTCGTATTTTTGGGTCAAATAAAAAAAATCAGCATAATTGGTGTGTTTATCTTTTAAGAGAAAACATGTTGTGTAGTCAAAGTCTTCTCAACGGTACGCACCACGATTTGTACATTAACTGAACGTGTCGCAAGCAACTGCTGCCGAGGGCCAAGGCTCAAATTCTCAGTCTAGCGGTCGAAAAACAGTGGCCACGAATAAACTACAAATATAAAAAAAGTCACAAACAGTAGATCTACCCATCCCTCTCCTAATCCTATTTTCATTCCTATCGCTCTAAATAGTTTGTGAACTTGTGGCCAGACTCGGTGAATTTGTACCAGAATAAGTATCACAATTTCAAGTCCATTAAGGGTAGTTTTTACGGAAGAATTTTGCTAAGATTAAACAAATCCGAGTTTTTAAGTCGTTCCATGTGGGAATTTACGCAAACGAACATCATCTTATCACCTACAGTCTCACTTTGTTTACATCGCTGCGAACAACGCAAATCATCTGCCCTTGAACCTCTCTCATTGAAGAGGAGGTCTTCGAGCGATCTTCTACGTGATAACTGACCATTCATCTTCCTCAAACACGTGATCTTGAGAACCAGTGCGGAGTTTAATCACAAGAAAATTCCACTCAACAACAGCGTAACCGTTTGTAACACAGTACACGCTTCACTGGACGGGCAAGCAATGCAGTCGTAAGGCTTACAACGAGACCAGGCCTGTACCCTTGTCTTCAGCCGGGATTTTTGCGCTATTTTACGTACTGAAATGTAATGTTACGATTTGAAATTGACGGGTATTGGGGAATGGGCTTTTTGTTGATGCTGAATCAATTCATACAGGCCGAGCGGTTTTTGAGCAATGGGTCATTTTTTTTTTTTACATTAACTCCCTTGAATCCCTAGGCTGCACTCCAGATATTCAGATATAGTTCACATTTTTCACGCTATTTTCCATTGTAACTTTAAATATCAGTAACATGTCTATTTGACACAATTCAGTCTTACAGTTTTCAGAAGAACGTAGCCCTATCATGCTAAATTTGGCACGCGACATCTGGCAGAGAAATCCAAATCTACCCTTTGAAATTAGTATACATAAAGAGCAATAAATGCAATCATCATTTGGCGACGGCAACTTACTCAAGGCGTATCTTCTTCTTTACTCCTATCTTTGCTAAGTTCAAGACGATCCTAATATCATTGTATAACTGGCATCACTTTGAAATTAAGAAAAAAATGTTCATGATATCCCAGAAAATATGCATGTGCAAGCACAAGCCTCTGCAGCCAATAGTAAGTTCATATTTGGTTCTCAGATTTACAAAGCCAGATAGCAAATAACAACCAGATGGTGTTTCGCTAAGAGTGCGCTTCGAGGGTTATCGTCCTTTACATTATTTTGAGGAAAATGACCCATTGTCGTGTAAAAAACTGACATGTCAAGTTCTTTCCAGGCGCTTGACTCGAGAAATGGGGTAATTCCGATTTCAGTACGCCAGTTTCGATCTCTCTTCAGGAATCTATTGATATCTATTCCAAACACTGGAATCAAATCGATTCCAAGTACTTCTATAAACAGACCCCTATTCTCTGAATCCTGTCTTGATGCAGAATTACGAGGAACCAGCAACACACTCTAATATAAAATAAAGTAACTTTATATAATTATCTTCTCAGTGCATATGGTTGCAGCCCCCTGCTCTAAACCTCACGTCCTCGAAAATTTCATATACTACTTGCAATGCTGTGGTCCACATTTCTTTATTCTAACTCAGATTTGATTCACGACATTGAACATCTCACTAACTCAAGGCTATGAACTGATTCCTTGAAATTCGACTTCATGAGTCAAACAAAAGAGTTACATTAATCTGCATGTTGAACGCTACTATGGGTGCATTCAGCTGCACGAATGCAGTTCATACGAGGGTAAGAGATCCCATTGTTAAAGCGCAAGTTCTCAAATATATTGTGGTTGGTAGCTTATTTGTATCTGTAGTCCCTAGAGTAATTGTCTTTTTTTGAGATTTCTAAATGTCTCGAAAATAAGAACACAGATATAGTTGATACCACGGATGGCTTTGAAAACAACATTTTTATTTTCTCACAGTAATGGCATAAAATTGTCCTGAGTACATCACATTTTGTAATGGCTTTTCCCAGTTTTGTTTGAGAACTTGCGTATTAAAGATGGAATCCCTTATTATCGCGAGAATTGCATTGGTTCATCGGTGCTGAATGCACTCTTAGTTGCGTTCAATATGGATATTAATGTAAGTCTTAACTCCTTGGCGTTTCACTCTAAACTCTAATCGAAGACCACGTCTGTTCAGTGTGACTCGAAAAGATTTTAATGCAAAAAACGCTAATCTAAGCGCAAGCAAAACACAAAGTGCCGTAATCGCAATGCTGTCTAAGTTTGCACTCGGACGATATCTACGGGAAACATCATTGATGTTTTGAAGGTTTCTCGTAGATGCAGCCAGTGCAAAGTTCGGCAACATTGTGCATTTGGCCCTAGATTATAGTGCAAAATTTAGAGTATTCTGAGACATCTTAATTACATTAACGCTCTTGTCTTGCTAACTGTTACATTAACAACTCTTTTTCAAAGGTAAATAACTCTTTAAAATTCACACGGAGAACTTATCCGCGTAGTTTAGAGTGAACATTTCGCACTGAAAACAAATATACACAACAAATAGACGCAGGCACTAGTGCATAACTCACCAGAGTTCAAAATGTTTAAAACTATGAATTTCCGAATTTAAATGTCTCTCGGATGTTCGTGCTTAACTATTTAGTGCTAAGCAAACGCAGTGCAAAGTACTTTCCATGTCAAAGGCCTGTCCACAATTCGGTGGTTGCTATGGCGCAGTATTTTTTTTTCTTTTTTACCTTGCGCAATTCTCGAGACGTTACTGTAAACCTTTGAAAAGTTGTACCACATGGTTTTTAATAACACATAATTTTCTCACCCTTTTTGTTCTCTTTATATATCATATTTTTGGTATAAATGTAAATATTTAATTATGCAGTCCTTCTCGCCGCAGGAAACTGAGTCATTAAAAAAATGTAGAAACTATGGATAATAAATAAATAAATGACTTAGTAGACTTCGCATAATCGCAGCACAACTGGTGACATGGAAAATATTGTACATCTCTATATGTGAAAAGAAATAATCTCAAAGAGTTGAATTTTGTTACAGCTCCAACCAGTGAGACCCCCACTGTTAAAGGGTAGTTTTCCAAATGAAATCTTACCATTACTATTGTTACAAAAATATGCAGAGGATTGATGCAGTGGTATGATTTTTCACTTAACCATCTCATTTGAAAAATCTTGCCATTAAAAGCAAAGTACGATTAACCAAAGGTCAGCGTAGTATGTGCGTGACTCAGACAGGTTAATGAAGTGTTTTCTTTTAAAAATATCTACCAAGATGTTATGACTAATTCTTGGGTAGGGCACAGTTTTTCTCTTCGATGCTCCTTCGCTATTAGCTTTTTTTTTTTCAATCTGGGAGGGAAGTGAAAGTGAATGAGATGGAGAAACTTCAAAGAGACACCACTTTGATGAATAATTATGATCTCTGGAAGTTTTGTATTAGCTTGTCAAGCATCGTTGGCGATTCAGCATGGACATCCGATATCGTCTCAACTCTCTTTCTCTTCATTTGAATTACATGTATGTGGTCCCACGCACAAACAGCGTAACTCACAATTTTGTGAAATCTAGCAAAAATGAAAAACACACAAAAAAGTGTATATTATAAGACTAAGAATACCAAGGCTAAGTGTGTGTGTGTGTGTGTGTGTGTGTGTGTGTGTGTGTGTGTGTGTGTGTGTGTGTGTGTGTGTGTGTGTGGCTTGTCAGTTACTTGCTGGGGGTATCAGAATTCTCTTTGAGAAGTAGACGAAATCACATGGAGCAAAGACGGCAAAGACGGAGGTTGGGCAAAGCCGTCATTTTGCTTGAGGCCAAACACCGTTGAACTCTGAAAATGGATGCGCTGGGGCGTTGACTTGGTGCAGCACTCAATTGTCTTGCGCTACTGCACCGGCCTCTTCATCTCACAGTTTGGCGCAACCGCTTCTGGACCTCAACAGTATTATCTTAGCACTGACCGTGGTCATGTGACTCCATGTGACTCCTTTCTCTATCCAATCGTGAAACTTCAGCTGAAGGGCAGGAAACAGATGATAGAGGAGATATAGTAGTAATAATAATATAGGTCTCCTACCCATGCTGGTGCCCGTTCTGGTGACTTCACACTATTATTCACTCAGCAAACCTGTTCACTCTAGGACGTTATCAGCTCTCTGGGGAACATACAGTGCTGCTGCCATTTGCAGGGGCTGATCACTAGCATTCTGATACTATCTTTCACTGCCTATAGCTAGGTACCCATTTACAGAAAGGTGGAGGAGAAAAATGTGGATGAAATGCTTTCCCCAAGACACTTATAACATGGCCATGGTCGTTAATCGAACTCACGACCTTTTGTTCTTGAGTCCAAAGTTACAACCATTTGGCCACGTAGCTCCACATATGCAACACTTTGCTGAATCCTACATAGTGCTTAATCTTAAATAGTTTTTGACAGGCTGTCACTTTAAGACCTCCAGGGATGCCTCTAGGCTTGGCAGCGGTGCTAGAATCATTATCATTGCCTTATTGGCACTGCAGTGGAGGTGATGGAAAGTAACATCTAAAATATTCAAGTTTTATAGGCATAGTCCGAGAACTTGTGGATCGCACCTCGTATGTGATATTTCTAAAGGGAGTCAACTATCGTTTTTGGCTGCAGCGAAGGTGATGGAAAGTAACATCTAAGTATTCAAGTTTCTATAGGCATAGTCCAAGAACTTGTGGATCGCACCTCGTATGTGATATTTCTAAGGGCAGTCAAATATCATATTTGGCTGTTGCATGAACTTTACAGACACATTCGACAATATTTTGATATTTTGTCAGATATGAAAAACCAGCTCAGGTTTTCCGGCGCTGCCCCTGGAAAGGGAAAGGGCAGGGCAGAGGAGGAACAAACAAACCCATGCAGAGTCTACACCTATTTCAACTACCATACCCACTGTCATACCATAGCAAAATTGTTGTGATCAGATACATGGAGGAATTCGGCCCAGTAACGCTAGCTTGACAATTTTGTGTTATAGGCAGTGCTCGACTGGAAATCTGGCAAACATGGCTTGCCAGTCTGCGCTGTTACTTTCGCCTTTTGCCTTCCGTATAATCTGAGCCTTTGGTTCAGTGCACAAAGGGGCCTCGCTAAATCTCCTGGAACCACAAGGAATGATTTCTGTGACCAAAATTAATCTTCCATGAATCCTTCCTCGCCGTTTGCGGATGACCTGTAAACGTTGAAATCCCTGCTTGCACCGCCGTGGATATCCAACACGTACAAACTCAAGCAGCCAGCCAGCCAGCCAGCCACTGATCATCAATTTTATTACCAGATTAGATGGACGATAAAATATACAGTCGCAACCCACTTGATTGCAATTTCCGTTTCATCACAAGGATTTTGCAGATATCAGATGTCCTATATTTTCTGTGTAAAAAGCATTGGATAATAGCAACCCCCCCCCCCTCTTAAATGGNCAACCCACTTGATTGCAATTTCCGTTTCATCACAAGGATTTTGCAGATATCAGATGTACTATATTTTCTGTGTAAAAACGCTTTGGATAATAGCAACTCCTCTTCCTCTTAAATGGAGCTCGCTCATGTTTTTAAGGAATTATAAGTATGCAGTTTCGATTCCAGTAACTTTGGAATTGTGAAACAGCAGGTTTTGTGTGTTTAACTCTTGGGCCGGGTGACTTGCATTATATTATGGTGTCTTGGGGAACTCCCCTTCCCCCACTCAACTCAGGTGTAAATGAGTATCTGGCTCTAGAGCTAAGGGAATTAGGACGCTGCACCGCGTGTGACCAGCAATGGCTGTGTTACCTGTTTCATTTGTAGTTTTATTATGTATTTACACATATGATTTCAACTATTGTATTTGTTTATATTATGAATGCGATTTATAACACTGTATGGTTTTGTAAACCAATTCCTTACCAGGTAAATAAAAGTCCTATGGTCATTGTCTGTTTTTGTTTTGCCTAAAGAAGGAACGCGCAAAAATCTTAAGGCTTACTTCTTCGCCTACACATCGAGGGGACCCTGTGACGGAAATGGGCGTGTCCACGTTCGTGTGATGGGAGGAAGTTCTGCTTGAGACGAGCTATCCACGTTGTTGGATAGTATGGAGAAATGGAGAGGGCTCAAGTGTTCTAAGTGAGCGTATCAAGTGTTATGTGCGGGCGAGTAAGTAGAAAAATAAGGCGGGTGGGGGTAAGGGAAGGAAGAAACACCAGTTTGTGTGAAAAGTTGATCTGAGGATAAGGTACACATGGACTCTCTCTCTCTCCCTTTCTCTCACTCCTTCCCTGTCTCTCAAACCTTCTCTCTATGTGTAAGAGCTACAAGAAACGATATGGGAAGAAACAGAAATCACATCATCGTTTATAAGAACGAGAGAGCCACTGTATGCATCACGCCGACCCATGCAAATGACCTGTCGTGCACTGTGCTTAGTATTGAGTAATTATTTTTACGAGAACTTGCGCATTAACGATGGGATCTCTTACCATCGTAAGAATTACATTTGCGCATCGCAGTGCTGAATGCATCTTTAGTAGCGTTCAACATGCAGAGTAAATGTGACAGCAAGAGATCCCATCGTCAATGCCCAAGTTCTCAACTAAAGCACCCACTGGATCTGTTTGCCACGCTATGGCGAGTAAGTCGCTACTTGACTTATGTAATGTAACCTTTGTGTGGCTCCTCAGCATTCCCGCTTTCCCCGTCGTAAGTCTTCATTCGGGGACCGCATTTTGTTACATCAGTTGACCATGTCCAGGGCTTCCTCTTGGAATGCGTGAACCTATCTAACCCAATCCTTCTGGCTATTGTCAGCAGTGTTCTTCACAGTATTTCTCGAGGTCTGTCTCCCTCCTCTTTCGGAACGTTTCCTTCGTTGTTGCCCTGTGAATGCTGTCTTTTGGGTCTGTGTTTGTTGGCAAAGTCTTTCAGGATGGGAACCTGTAGCATATCTTGTTTTAGCGCACTGTCTTTCGCCGTAATGCCGTTTGGTATGTAATGCCGTTTGGTATGATGATGAAGGCAATAGTACCATTGGACATCATGTCTCTGGACAAAGTGTTTTACGTTGTAGTGTCCTTGAGTTGCTTCTTACAGTTGTGTGTGTGTGTGTGTGTGTGTGTGTGTGTGTGTGTGTGTGTGTGTGTGTGTGTGAGTGTATGTGTTACACACAACGTGCCAGCAAGCTCCGCACACAGAGTTCACCAGTTTTTATCTTTTTTTTTTTTTGCTTCNACACACACACACACACACACACACACACACACACACACACACACACACACAAGATGCCTTTTGGAATGCATTCTTATTGTACAGTATCGTATTTGACTTTGCGTCTTTTGGCGTGGTGTATTTTGAAGCAGAATCTGTTGGCATGCTGTATTTTGCCATGCTTTCTTTTTGTCAGGTGTCCCTTTGGCAAAGTGTCTTTGGCATAGTGCCATTTTCATAGTATCTCTTGGCTTTTTGTCTTGGCATGCTGTATTCGGTATGTCTTTCACTGCGATGCCAGACAGCCGTGGTGTCTGTTTGCATCTTGCGAAATGACATGATGGTGCTCGGCATAATGCATTTCAATGAGATGTCTTTTGAAACAGTCGTCTGAATCGAATGCCCTTATCGCTTGCTGTTCTGATTTTGAGTAGGTCTATTTGTTTTTCGTGCATTTAGTGTAAATTTTACTACTTATTTCTGCAGCGTCTTAGAACACTTTTGTCGTGAATACGTGCACTGTGCAAAATAATCATTACACTAACTTACATCGCCCCTGGGAGTCTGTGTGTGTTAGCTTGTCAAACCTATATCTTCTCTATTATCTTAAATCTCCTTCCGTTCAACTGAATGTTCGTCCTTGGAAAAGGGAAGACATCGCTTGAAGCTGTCTTCATGTCATAAAGTCAATAATGACTTTTAATGTTGGGTCATGAGGCGGTTGCGCCAAGTATTAAGACAAAAGCGATCTGCACAGTAGCAAAACGATTGTCTGCTGCATCACTGACAACGTGCCAGCACGCTCCGCACACAGAGTTCACCAGTTTTTATCTTTTTTTTTTTTTGCTTCGAACACCATGGTCATTGTTCCCCGTTGTCCCCGGCCTTTTCCACTTGCTTGTCAAGGATAAAACTTAAGTAAAGGAAATGCGATTTGAGATTGCAGAGGAGATGAAAGCAGTAGTTTGTGATATGCTGATACATAAAGACATCCAGAGGCACTTCTGGGCTTAGTGGCGGCGCTGGTATCACTGTGTTGACTCCCAAATGACTACTATAAAGTTGATGGAGTGCACTATCCAGAAGAGGTCTATGAACTTTTATAGGCACAGTCAAAGTGTGAGCAGTCAAGAAATGTGTCAGGGTCACGGGTGAGCATTAAGCTCACACATAAAAGTTAGGGACGATTCAGGCAGTAGGTATTTAAGAATTAAATTGCTGTGAAATTAGCGTCCCTGTAGTGTAGCGGTAACACGTTCAGATTTGCAAGCTGAGATACCCTGGGTTCGATTCCCGGCAGGAACAAGAAATTTCTAGTGTAGGTTTTTTTTTTTGGCCTATCTTCTCAAAATTGATCATTCACAGTAATTTGGTAAAATCCACGGTGACACACTTCCCTAAAATAATATGTATACATCTGAAAAGTTATCAGACTGAGCCTACATTCCCGCCCTTCCCCCCCCTCCAACTTAATACTCGAGAAATGAATATAATATATGTCTTGTCACCCGGTTACACAAGGGCTTTTGAATCTCACTTAACATTTTATTCTGATCGGTGAAATAGTTTCGTGATGTATCAAGAACACTTTCTGTGGCAGTGCCCGTTCTGATCAGCGAAATAGTTTCGTGATGTATCAAGAACACTTTCTGAGGCAGTGCCCGTTCTGATCAGCGAAATAGTTTCGTGATGTATCAAGAACATTTTCTGTGGCAGTGCCCGAGAGTTTTGACGATGGTGATGATTGTGATGATAGCGCTGCTGTTGATAACCACAATGAAGATAATGGTGGCGATGGAGGTGGTAATGCTGATGCTTTTGCTGCTGCTGCTGCTGATGATGATGATGTGAGTTCAGATCTTGTTTCTGCTAAGCTATATCAGACCAATCTGTCGTTTGTTTGTATTTGGTCTCTTCTCCCTTTTGTTTTATTTGGTCTCGTCTCTGTAATGGTATTTGGTCTCGTCTCTCGTCTCGGTAATGATCATTTTGTGTTCATTCTTTGTTATTACTCTGGTTTCTTAAGTAGGCCTGCCGAGTCCAAAAATGTAGAATATACCATTAAGCTTTCCAAATGAACAGATTGAGTGTCTCCTCATTTAACAACGATAATAATGATGATGACGATGATGATGATAATGATGATGATGATGATGATGATTTCGATGCTGGCAAATAAAAATGGTGAACTTCTTGAATGATAAAAACATCTCAACTTTTATTTACATGTTACCCACTGATTTAGGAATCAACGTGTGCACATATAACATCGACAGATCTGGAACAAGAACAGCAGAAACGATGACAACGACAACAACATCCACAACAAAACAACACCAACGACAATGACAAAAACAATAACATCAACAACAATGACAATTTCAGCAACAAATCAACCATTGAGCCATTCTACTATGCATGTTAAACTAAAAACAAGGAAGAGGTTGTCATAGACGGGACAATAATTGGCTGTCTCTAAGGATAAGTGTGAACTCGTTGTTAACTGATTCAGTCTACTGATATCACCATCTAAACACTTAAATAGACAGACAGTCCGGAGACAGCACTTTGCACACGCGTTCGCAGCCTTCAACAGACAATTATGCATAAAAAAAACCGAAATGCAGAGAGACACTACAAGTGTATTTATAGGTTTGGAGGCGGAGATGGGATTAAACGTGACAAGCGTCCATCTGGCGGTTTAAATTTTGCTCCCGGAAAACGTACACGCGCTCGTCCAAATTTTTGTCAAGAGGAAAATAAATGATTATAAAACACAGGGACATTCGCCAGCCGGCGAAAACTGAGACAAAAATATTTAGGATTTAAAGGAAGCAAGAGGGCCAAAGTACCTTCTTCTGGTGCTGGGCAAGGATCAATACTGAGTATTGAATATCGAGTACTTTATTGACTATCAGTATCGGCGAATACCCGTCGTAAAATATTGCCTAGTTGACGTTTTCCCTGACAGCCTAATATTTGAAGGATTTATGATTTGACAAAAAGGTTCTGCTTCCAGACAGGGATACATATCTACTTCAGTTATTAGCCTGTAATATTTATAGAAACACATCATAATTTCCTCAAATATTTTTTCCATCGCATATGGGGACACCCTGCCACTTCATATGACTATTTTTTGCCAGATAAAAACTTTTCCCACACATATTAATTCACATATTAAGCTTTCAAAACATACCAATAACTTGATGAAGGCGACTTGAGTCTCATTTTGATATGCTGTAAGTCATATCACATTCCAAGAAAATTATTTTGCCAAAAGATTACACTCTCGTCACAGCATAGATCTAGATAAGATTGCTGGAGTCTAAGGATAGAGAGATGATTCATTTTCTTGGGCGGAGGCAACCGGTCTATAGACCTGTAAACATTCCCAGCCTGGGAGTCGGCTTATGACACTTTAAACAATGTGACGGTGCGTCGACTGCGTGTGTTTATGTGATGCATGTCAAGATTCTTTGAACTCGTTGAAAGAAAAAAAAATTATTACAAAACAAAACAAAGATCTTTACTAATTACTCAGCTATTCCAGAGCAGCTTATGACAGAAGGTGATTCATAGAATGCATGAAAGGACTTGTTTTTTTTTTTTTCGTGCTTTGATTTCAATTTTAACTGCTATTTTCAACACAAGCACGGCTATATCTGAGACGGGGCTTGAACATCCAGTGACCCCCNAGGAAGATGCCTTTGCGGCCAAAAAAGAAAAATACCAAAGAAGAAACCTGTGGCCGTATGTATAATCCTTGTTAGTTAACGCACTGTAGTAACCACGGGGATTTCCCAAAACATTGTTAGTGGCTATGCTGGCTAAAGCAAAAGGTTAACTGCCTTATGGATCATGCATACATCTACTGCCCTTTATAGGATTCGAACCCGGAATGTCTCGTACCAGGAGATAAAGCCTCCACCTCTCTCTCGACCACCGACTGGTGTATGAAAGAACACAGCATAGCTTAAACATTAGCGATACCTGCAACCAATACAGCACTCAGCAGACCTCATGAACTCATCTTGAGAGGCAGGAGATTGAAAGAAGAGGGAAGAAGAACCGGGAAATCTACGTTTCATAGTAGTCGGGTAGAACATGCACCTTGTTTCATTGTACCTCGTTTTGTGGCATGAGGATTCGATATCTATTATTCACCTGTTTAGGAATGGAGGAAAGATATCGTCAGAGAGATATTAACTTTGTCACCGGTCAGAGAGCGAAGCCATCAATATAAGAAATCCGTGGAACAATCTCAAGACCAAACCATCGACGAGGAGAAGTTCGTGAAGAAAACTTCTTCCATGATGTTGCCAGTAAAAATATAAATTCTTAGATCATCCCATCATTAATTATAAGTTAATTCATACATACATAGATGTTTAAATTCTGAAGAAATCTGATGTGAAAAGAGAGGACTAAGTGTGAGCAGCCGGGAAGTGTGTTAGGGTCACAGGTGAGCACTAGGCTCGACGTGGAAGTTAGGGAACATAATATTCAGGCAGTAGGTATTTAAGAATTAAATTGCTGTGAAATTAGCGTCCCCGTAGTGTAGTGGTAACACGTTCAGACTTGCAAGCTAAGAGACCCTGTTTCGATCCGCGGCAGGGACAGGAAGTTTTCTAGTGTAAGTTTTTCCGGCCCATCTTCTCAAAATTGATCATTCACAGTAATATGGTAAAATCCCCGGTGACACACTTCCCTAAAAATAATATGTGATATAAAAAAAAAATTATCAGACTGAGCTCACATTCCTCCCCCTTAATAGAGAAAGAATACTAATGCCTTTCCACCCGGTTACATAAGGATCGCACCGTTGGAAATATACGAACTTTTCGTGTATATTATACCAGATTTTGAGCAGCAACATCCACCTGTTATTTTTTAAATCGGTGTTTTATTATACGATTAATGTTTTTCGGCTACACCCAGCGTGTGTTGTTATTTCTGGCTGTACTTATGGTCTGCTTGGCTGGTTGTTCTATTTGGAGACCTCCAAAAATGCCAAGTACTTCCCTCTAGAGCAAGGATTTCAAGGATATTTAAAAAAAAAATAAATAACACTCCAAATTATAAACAATATGTTTAATTTACAAACTTCACTGACATTTAGTTTCCTGTCCTCGACCTTGAAACTCCAGAGCAATGCTTTGCTCCCATTATACGGTAGAACATGGTATGTCAGTTTTTAGCCAAAATCGAATAATTCACAAATATAAATTCATTAGGTTATTCCCTTTCGTTATATCGACTAAAAATTAGTTGTTATTTCTTTGTCTGTTTTAACTCTGGGAAAATATATCAGGTGAGTGAGATTTTGACCTATGTGCCCAGTCTTGAATCTTATTCATCCATGGCTATTAAGTTTCACCAGATCACTGGAGTTTTGTTGAATTTCAACACGTACACCCACTTCAGCATTACCATGATTCATCATGTTCATGGTCTACCTCTTGATTGTTGATGATTCAAATGCAAAACAGGAACACCAATTTCAATTGCTCTAACTTGTCCTCAGCTCTCACCAGCTTCTTTTCCGGAGTCAGCATGTTTATGTATTCTGTCATGGTGGGAGGGGGACACCAGGGCAAGGGGTAGGGGTTGGGGATGGGGGTGCGGGAGGGAGTGGAGAGGTATCCGCGGGGTGGGTGGGATGGGCGGCGACGGACATCATACTGGATCCGTCACCAACGAACTCACTACCTCGAACTTCGTGTACTCGAAACATTATTAATGTTTATTTACTATCGTTATAATGTTTTGGGGCCATTATATGCAAAATGCCATGTAACCTTAGGCCTCTGCGGTAACTAAGGAAAACAATACTGATGTCTTGGGGGATTCTCCGTAAGACCGCGTGTGTGCAAAGTTACGAGACTTTGTTTGTAAGAAGCCTGGTTCTAAGTTCCATACTATCTGTGTCGAAGTTTACTGACAATCACAGATTGTAGACCGAAATTGTAGACCGGTTTCCTTAAATTCGAGTGAGTGAGTCTCTGCTTTGTGTATCGGCATTGGGTGAAATGAGTTTTGATCCAGCGCTATTTTGGCCTGAAGTATAGTGTTGTTTGATATGGGAAGGGTCACACCTTTGTAATGGGAAAAATTCTGAGAACAACGTGATTTAAGAACATTTTTCAATAATAAACGTTATCTAGAAATCATCTAACATAGACTACCTCACAAAAAATTTAATCTATTTGTAATTATCACCCACTCGCCCATAAAGCTGATGTTTTTGTGGACAGAAATGAGTTTGCTGTAGATTTCCGCAACAAACAACTACGAATACATTGGTGTCGGAAGACCTCAGTCATCTTTTGAGTCTGACATCTCAGTTCCTATCTATTCCAGCGACATAAGCCTTATTTTAACTGGCTGCAACAGTATAGATTCTCTGTAACAGTGCATTCCTGTCTAGTTTATATACATTCTCTGTAACAGTGCACACCTATCTAGTCTGTATACATTCTCTGTAACAGTGCATTCCTGTCTAGTCTATATACATTCTCTGTAACATTGCACACCTATCTAGTCTGTATACATTCTCTGTAACAGTGCACACCTATCTAGTCTGTATATTCTCTGTAACAGTGCACACCTATCTAGTCTGTATACATTCTCTGTAACAGTGCAGTCCTATCTACTTTTGGTCTGTTGATTCATTTACTGAAATGAGCACCGACGACAAAGCCCAGCGATAGGTAACACTCAGAATACAGGATCCTGTGGCCGTATGCATGATTGTAACGTTAGTAAACGCACTGCAGTAACCATGGAAAACTCACAAAACATTAGTCGTTTTCACTATAGTTAACGCAAGACATTAATTAACGCAAGGTTTATGCATACAGTTGCAGATCTAAAAATGAATGTATTCAAAATATTTTCTATACGCCGTGTTATGTTCTGCTTCCGAGTCCCTTCCCCTCTTTATCAAATTTTACTCAGACTTCGTTTCATTTCATTTCATTTTCATTTATTTCATTCTGAACCCAGGTTGCAGTATGCAACATATGGGCAAATGGATACAAAATACAAGGCAAATACATGTGAGCGACTAAGCAACCATTCATCATATAGTCTATCTCACGGACTCCAACTTGTGGACTGGTTTCCGGTGAATTCGAATCAATTTAGACCTCTTATTTTCAATCTCGGATCTCTTACCGTAGAGATAACCATGTACATACGTCATTTCCTGATGTAATGACCATTACTGCATGCTATGACCTGGTTGTGAAATTCCTATCACGATTCTAGTTCGTAAAGTGCATGCAGTGTTATCGTAACACCAGGGATTGTCCTTATGATGCACACGTCAGCGTCTGCCATTTAAAAACACAAACTCTCTGCCTGTCGACGAAAACTAGCGCAGCCAGACGAAATACTTAGAAAACAAGTAGATAGGTCTCCGCAACCTAGAACTGCTGCTCTTGAGAAAAGTGTTTGCCGAAGTGTGAATAACAGTCTGGGCTTGAGAGGCTGGGAAGGGAAGTCACTCCTGTGGCCGTGTGAAGGATGCAGTGGAACTTCACCAACTCTAATTCTACAGGAATCGAAATAACAAAGAATGGACGAGGAA
>JAWQUT010000163.1:960801-978301 GCA_033807755.1 Ellobium chinense
GGGGTCCCAGACGAGATATTACGGCCCTGAAAGAAGGAAATGAAAATGTCTGACACCTTGACAGGCCATGTACCGATCACGTGGCTTCGCACTCTACTGTCTAACGTGTCCTTTGATGAAGGAATATGGAATATAGGCTTAGGCTATGATGCATCCATACATTATTTCGTAGCCTGCCAGAATGTTGACCGAGCGGTAAGACCGTGTGTAGCTTCAAAGAATGCAGAATATTCATGATATTAAGATTGCAGAGACAACATCGGCTATCTAGATCAATGCAGAAATAATATTCAGAACTTGTTTGATAAGTAAATGAAGTGTGATAGAATAAAATATGTCCAAACACACCCCAGCAGCCATCAAGTTTCTTCTGATGAATTTAGAGCGTACCGGCGATTAGGCATGATATAGAAATACCAAAAAATTATTACAAAGTGAAAATCATAACCTTGAAACTAAAATAAGAATATCCTGTAAAGAGTCTTGCAAATGAGATTTTCATTTTCAAATAATATATTTTGTATTTTTCACTGTTATTTTCATTTTCAAATGATATTTTCATTTTAGTAAAGCCAAGGGTTTTGAATTGGACTGTTGTATTTAGTGTTGCATATATACATCATAATGTTAACTTGTGTCAGCTGGCCATTGGTCGATCTAAGAAGTACTGTTAAGGCTGTAAAGTGTATAATGACAGTCGTGGGTGATACTATGAGGTCACTGAACCAAACATAGGAGACTTAGATTTTCTGTGATTTACACTGCATGCGTAAGTAACGCGACATAAAAAGATTCACTACTGGTGGTGTTGATAATTTCCATTGCGGTCATTTGTCTGGCGCTGTGTGTTTACAGAGCCGCGTTTCTTTAGTCTCCGGGGGTGCACGAAAGGGGCGGTCCTTTTGCTCTGTGGGCGGCCCCTCGTAGATTCGAAGCAACCGAAGTATCAGTCTATAAAATAAATCAAGGTGGCTACGACTGTTGCTGAAGACCTAGTAAAGAGTGCGTTAACTTGAGAATGGTGCTTGCTATAGTTATATCTTTGCCTGATATATTTAGCATACACACCACCGTTGATTCTTGCCACATCCGAAACAAGGCCGTTGATAAAAAGTCCCACTAACAAGTTTGAAACGGTAGATAATGTTCGCCATTTTGCCGAGCTCCAAACTTTTATACTAACGCCTAAAAGCTGCGCAGCCAAAAAGCTACCCCAGTCCTGGACGTTTGGCACTGTTTTGTCTAGTGAATCCTAAACTCTAAGATCCACTGCTAAAAATCTATACAGGCATGACTGATGTCTTACAGGATGGATTCCGCCCTTTGCTCGTGACCCTTGTTTCTCCATCATTCATTCAACCATTTGTTCTCTTCTTTCGTCAGTCGCTGATCCGTGAGAAGTACTTAATTGAGTTCGTTTGAAATGCCATGATTTTAATTACTTAAGGAAAGACGCATTCTTGGGTTCTCCACTGCTCACTTCCAGCTGGGGAATTTAACATGAGAACACGTACATATAAGATGTGTGTACGGGGATGTTCTCACATTTATGCACGCACATCTACTTACGCCTATTTAAAAGTGCCTCTCTTTGTCTACTGGCATAACTTTTAGAACCGCCAGATTCTCATGACTAGCAAAACAGACCGAAATATATCGCAAAATATCCTGTCTAGGATATAGTCGGGTACATAGGCAATATGCATCTCCTGTTATTTTAAAGTCTTTTAATTGTTTCGGATGATTGTGATCGCCTGCCTCGGAGTATTTTTTAAAAAATAACTTCCATGGCATTCAATTAAGGTGCCTTTCGGTGCATGCGCACGGGTAACACGTTGCAATTTCTTTGCCGTTTTGGTCTTGATGTCAGCATTTCCCATATATTCGTTCTTTAATCATGGCCATCCCATTCGTAGAATGGACAGTAAACTTTACAAATACTCAATTTGCTAAGTCGCTTGTTTGTGCCACAAAATCCTTGAAGATCACATTACACCTGGCAGTTGGTTCTAGCATTACTAACACAATATGCCCTCCCGAGGCACTTAAACTCTCATCATTAACAGTACAAGCAAATCAGCATATCTCGTTAAGGGGATGAGACAAATTTCAGGACTGAAATTATACATGAGGTAGACGAAATACTATGATAGTAGAATTTAATCTAATTTAAATTCTTGCACCGCCCAGTAAATGCAACACACACTCGAAGAAGTTTTCATGTTTTGAAATAAAACTTTGCCAACGAACATGATCCCTTATAACCTTAAAACCTCAATTCGATACCGAATCTACACAGGCCACCGCTTCGACCCTCTGCACGGAAATCAATCCCGATACTCCTCACCGATTGAGGACGTTGAAGTGCACGAGGTCATCTCCCTTAATCTCCCCCAAAAGCTTACCTCCCTCTTTTTCTACGGGTCATGTCCAACCATTACTCGACTCTGATCCCTCGCGCCGGTCTCCGGCTCTGAACACAAGACTGGGCACCTCATTGGTTTGGAGCCCGAGAGGTCTACATGTGATCAGATATCACTTTGGGGACCCTGACAAGTCTATTAACACGGCACGGGTTTGAGGGGAGAGGATAAATTGAGGCGTGCCCCCCTCTCATTCCACCCGTTTCCCTGTCTCGCTATCCGATCTTAGAGATGGTCTTGGACTCTGGCTATTCTGTCTTGGCAGAATGTCGAATCATGGCCAACAGAACGCGATTCAGGTTGAATTTAGGCTCAACTAATATTTGAACAAGTTTACCCAGGAACCATGAGAATGAAACGTGTTGTATGCTGAAAACACACCACAAAAATAAGAGTAAACAAATGAAAATTGTGCACAATGAGGTTCTGGATCTTCTTTCCAGCAATTAGTTTTACGTACAGGCCTTGACATACCCACATGACAAAGGAAATGTGGTCCTTGTTGTATTTAGAAGTCGCGTTTTTGGAAAGACTAAATACAATGTTCTCAGTTGCCGGACCATAGTGTATCAAAACTTCAGAACAGTCCCTACAGATTTTAGTCCCAAAACGTTCCCATGAATTTCCATGGACCAATACGCCCTAGATTTGGATATTTTTGTGACTGCGAGTGAGCGAGGAGAGGGAAATTACTTTTTTATGTCATATGTATAGATTTTGTCAACTGCCAGTGTGATAGTCACAGTCATTGTGGTACTCATTGCAAAGTGATGGATCGACAGAACTATACAGGGCACGATATTAGCACTCGGCACAAGGAGCAATTCCAGTGTTAGACCATCTAGACTATGCTGGTTGCAGAAGTAAACCCACAAATAAACAAAAGATGTTGTAAAACAGTGCTCTCCAACAGTCTTTCCTGACCAAAGTTTGTTTCAGTTAAACGGGCACTGTGATTCTCAGGGGGTCGGTTTTGGGAAATGTGATCCTCAATGGGCGAAACTCTGGGAGAAACGGACCAACCCTAGGGGCCTTTGTCCAAGTTAGGGACATCGCAGATACCACTTAAGGGGGTTCTAAGCTATTTAACAGTGAACTGTTTTTGGTCAAATCCACAACTGACATGCAAACAAATAATGAATGAGCTGTAAACCGATGCCATATGAGATTGAAGTTAAAAGAGATATCACTCCTGGGCATGATGGGATCTTCCGGAAAGTTGGGGGAAACTTCTTTAAAGGAAAAGCGAAACAACAGAAGATCTGGGAGGAAGAACTCATTTCGACCACAGTCAGTGTTTTGGGAGGGGGGGGGGCGGGTCAGGGATGTCGGGTCACACCCAGGTCATGGTCCCAGGTTTCCTTTTATTTGTTATGGGAGGAAACAGTCCAAATCCGCCATTCTTGTTGTTTCACACTCTACATTTGATTTTCTGAATATTATACTTGTAAGGCTATCAATGTTCCATTTTCCCCACCTCTTCACCTTCCCCCCTTCTTCCCCGTGAAAGGAGTGCGGAATGATGTCCATATATCATTCTACTCCTAGAACGTGCTCTAGCCTCAGATAGTCAAGTGGGCGATTCGATTATGTCGTGGACATGGATACCTCTAGAAAATAGATTTGAACCCGATACTGTCCAAACAAGGGTTGTTATCATAAACTGCCTTTATAAATATACTGTTTAGCACTAGTGTTTGTAACGGGACTGTGGGTGACTAAACTGCCAATGGTCGTATGCAAAATCTATACATTAGTTAGCATACTGCGTTAATCATAAAGAACACTGCTAATGTTTGAGAGTTTCACATGGTTATCGCAGTGCGGTAATTAACGTA
Organism: Ellobium chinense; assembly: GCA_033807755.1. NCBI lineage: Eukaryota > Metazoa > Mollusca > Gastropoda > Ellobiida > Ellobiidae > Ellobium > Ellobium chinense. Next base: position 965,063 of record JAWQUT010000163.1, read on the forward strand.
AGGATTATGCATACAGTCACAGCTCACAAATTCATGCACTTGGCAGTAACAAGATAAAGAATTAAACTTTTAGTTAAAGAGGATGCAACATCCCTATTCAAAAAATTAATCAGAATCACAAAAAAATTGTGATTTTGCTTTGCATAATTCCCATTAACACCTGTGCTGGATGTAATCTCTCTAGCGTTCAAAAGCTACTGAATGGGGAGTGATTATTACACGTTTTTGAATTTTCTTTGAATTTTTACGCTTAAACCGTGATTCAGTCACTCACCAAACAGCAAACAAGGTGCAACTATAATACGAAATACATCTTCTGTGAATGTCGGACTGCAGACTGTGGCTTCTTTACGACATTTACGATGTCACAACTTTTGAGCTCGTATTTTTTATTTTTCAATACAGATAAACGTGTCATCTCTGGGATCACTTAACCATGTTCATCCTGTGGAGAATCTACTGCACTGCCTTGTCAAATCCACAGTAAGGGAGATAACGTTTCCGAAATTTCCACAGTTTCTACAGATCGTATATTTTCCATCACATCCCGTATTATAAACAAATTTGAATATTAGTTTTTCGATTACAGCTGCCTGATTGATTGAAATGAAATAAACATGGGGAGTGATCATTACACATTTTTGAAGTTTCTTTAAATTTTTACGATTAAGTCGTGATTCAGTCATTCACCAAACAGCAAACAAGGACTAGCAATCGTAAGGCAGTCTCATTCGGGCACATCATGGGAAAGCGTAACAAGGCGCATTCGGGAGCATCGGCAAGGATTGCGGTAATTTCAAATGGCTCATGTTTCCACACCACTCCTCCAGCAGATCAAGCCAGGAATAGAATCACTCTCCGACAGCGAGTCAAGGATGATCGGCAGCCATATCGGGTTCGAGATGAAACTGGCAACTGCACTGGCAAAAGGGTGGAGAAACACTGAGCTAAAAGCGCAGTTTACAAGACTCACTGGGTTTACATATTTGAGAACTTGTGCATTAACAATGGGATCTCCTTCCATCGTGAGAATTACATTATTTCTGCATGTTGAACTTTACGATGGGTGCATTCAGTACCTCTGCACTAATGTAATTCTTACGATGGTAAGAAACCCAATCGTTAATGCCCAAGCTCTCCATTATTGGTTAATTTTGTTTTTTTTTTTATTGGCTACAATGACAGGCCGACTATTTACTATAAAGGGAAGAGCATCTGCCGATGCAAGAGAGCACTGGCTCTCATGATGTGGTTTGATGAAGTTTGGAGTCGTGCATTGCAGTAACCATTTAAAATACGCACATATTGGACACTGAAAACACTGTGCCCATGCAGACTGTAGACTTAAGGAAGATGTTACTTCCTGCTGCGTGACGGGCCATTTTGAATAGAGCTCAATATGCACAGAAATCAGACCTGATCAACCCTTCAGACATTAATAAGTAGGTAAATCAATGAACCAAATGACCGACCAATCACGGAATCAGGATGTGAAGTCCAAAGGAATCATCTCAAAACTGTATAAATAAGAGCGTATACCAGTTGCCATTATGTATCTCTGTCTGCATGAACATTTTGGACCGACTATACCGGACACCGCAATCCAATTTGACCATTGTTTGATATTTTATTAGCGTTTGGTGGTGGCTATATAGATCTATATACAAACGCTCCAATGTCTGATTAGCTTTTGCGCACGCAATAGCCTACAGTCATACCTCAGTCTTGTTTCCCAATACACGGGCATGAGGGGAGCAATAGATGCAGAGCTGGGCGGGGAAGGAAAATAGAATAAAGACAAGTAGCGATCACAAAGCGTAGCCAGTATCCAATCCAGTCCAATCCAATCCAATCCAACCAATCCAATTCAATCAGGCAAAAGAAAAAAAATCTGGGATCAGTGTCACATGAGATCATTCACGGGCGCCATTGAAGCTGATTGCACTCGAAGTTGAGCATCTTTAGCGAGTTCCATAAGCACGTGTCTTGGAAAATCTAGTCTTCATCTCTCGTCTCTTAAGAAGAAGAGCATCTCCTCAGAGCCCCCCCTCCCCCCCCAACTCCCTTCCACCTCCGGTCAATCTCAAAGCTCAACTCTCCCTTCCCAACACACACGCACACACACACCAAACATACAAACGCATAGTTCCAGGAACAATTATATGCCGACTTCCATAATCTGTCTATTGACAAAAAAAGTTCTCAGAGTTTGCAAATTTGTCTGTGTCTCCGCAAAAATTGGACTGGCGACTATGCAGGGCTAGAATTTAATATCTTCGCCATCATGACACAATACAGAAATGACATATTTGGGGACCCTTTGGGGAAACAAGAGCAAAAATGAAAATAGTAAAGCTGTACTTAGCAAGAATTGTCATGTTGGACAATCCGGTGGACCGCGTTGAAATAAATTTCTGTAAGACCTAAAGAGGCAACGTTCAGTACATTATTCCATCTTTTGTACTTCCTTTTTTCCTGGCGCCTCCTGGAGGCTATGGAACTCTTCGACTGAAGATGTATGGTACAGTAACAAACTGGAAAGCCTCAGGAGCAAAGTTGGTGAAATTACATTAAGGAATTACTACTAAAGTATTAAGCGTATAGAGCAACATTCCATAATTCATAATTCTATTCCAGCCAGATCTATTACTAGATTTACCTACATGACTTCAGTGAAGTGGTTTGTGGTTTTACAAGTCATTTAGTGAGTATTTCTTCCTATTTTAAACTCTATTTTATCCTAAATTTTAAACTCAAGGAGGCACCGCCGACTGTGTCGCAGTGTTAATTTGCGCTTTGGACAATGCTCACGATTTGAGTCATCAGCCTTTACTAAAGAGGAGGGGGAGAAGAAGAAGAAGAAGAAAAAGAAGAAGGAAAAGAAGAAGAAGAAGAAGAAGAAGGAAAAAAGAAGAAGAAGACGGAGAAATGCAACACGTGACCCATTAACTGTCAGTGGCGTAACTACACTACAATACTGCGTTGGAGCCATATCTTAACCTCCGTGGCGTAACGACACCATAATATTACTCTAGAGCCACAGCTTACTCTGTAGTTTTAGTTATAAGAAAACTACCGCAAACTGCAAACAAGCAATTTTGTGCTCATTCAGTGCGTGCTCTAGTTTATATCAAACAATTAGACTGGTCCGCATTGTATGCACATTCTGTTTTTGCTTGATGCTCCGCCTCTGCCCGCACTGGGTTTCATCGTCTCTGACGTATGTATTGCAACAAGTGACCCAAATAGACTTTACTGTCAAAAATGTAGGAGGATTTCGTGTGTGCGGATGTAATGTCAGAGATATTCTTAACCCACTCCCGTCTCTTGTAGTTTGCTTGATGCGTCATTTTCTCCACCAATTTCTCTGAATTACAGAATGTTCTGCGACAGGCACCGCAAAAAGCGTTATGCTGTAATTACAGTACACCCAGCCACCACTGATATAACGGTGAATTCAATACAAGGAGGGGTGGCGTTTTGGTGCAATGCTGATTCAACAGATGGGGAAATAAAAATAGTGTATTGGTCGGCAGGAAAAACAAAAGAGGAAAGAATCAGCTAGGATTTTTCACCAATAATTTTTTATGTTTTGTTTCCAGGAGATTTTGTGCAGAAGTTTCAGGGCGTCACCAGACTATGTAGGATTTTAATAGCATAGTAACACATTTAACAAGTTCATTCATCGTGCCCAGTGCGTACTGGACAATGTATGGTCATTTAACTAGTAGCTGGGCAGATATGAACGATAGATAGTACATCATCATTGACAATAAACGTACAAAATTACAAATATATGGAATCCGCCCCTAACCCCCTCCCGGAAAACTCATCCCTTTGGGTCAGTCATACCTCACCCACATGTATCAATCCTCGTCGTTTCTTTTCTTTTCTCTCCATCCCTGTTTTCCTCATCGTTTCTTTGAAGACCCCTGCCGCCCCCATGCCCCGTCTCACACACTGTGGGAACTGTGATGGTTGCTTGTTACGGCCTCGCATTGTGATCTATGATAACTTCATCAGCAGAGACCGTCTACACCAACATCATGCTATACCATCACTAAGTTCCCGGTCTCCATGGACAACAGACCCGTGCGAAATGCGGGTCGCATACCTAGGTAATCACAAGTCTAGGGTACCCGTGGTCCCGGATCCATTGGTCGCGGATACTCCTTCGATTACTTCTATTAATAGACCTGGAGACTGCACCTGTGACAATACCAATTTATTCACCGCTTTCAAGTGGTACATACACCACGATAGTCGTTTTTTGTTTGTTTGAGTTTGTTTTCACTTTTGTATACACCTTTTATTTGGACGATGCTTTTGGCGTCTGTTTTGAAATCTTTATTATCTCTTTATCTTTCCCATCCTCTCTTTCTCTTTATTCTTTTCTCTCTCTCTCTCTCTCACTTTTTCTCTATTATTTTCTCCTGGTAAAAGTAGCCTATCTCTTGTGTAAAGAATAGATGAATATTATTGCAGAATACATGTAGCAGACAAGCCATTCNATGCCCCGTCCCACACACTGCGGGAGCTGTGATGGTTGCTTGTTACGCGTCGCATTGTGATCCTTTATGATAACCTCATCAGCAGAGACCGTCTACACCAACATCATGCTATACCATTACTAAGTTCCCGGTCTCTATGCACAATAGACCCGTGCGAAATGCGGGTCGGATACCTAGGTAATCACAAGTCTCGGGTACCCGTGGTCCCGGATCCATTGATCGCGGATACTCCTTCGATTACTTCTATTAATAGACCTGGAAACTGCACCTGTGACAATACCAATTTATTCACCGCTCTCAAATGGTACATACACTACAATAGTCGTTTTTTTGTTTGTTTGAGTTTGTTTTCACTTTTGTATACACCTTTTATTTGGACGATGCTTTTGGCGTGTGTTTTGAAATCTTTATTATCTCTTTATCTTTCCCCACCCTCTCTCTCTTTTTCTTTCTTTCTTTCTCTCTCCCTCTCACTCTTTCTCAATTATTATCTCCTGGTAAATGTAGCCTATCTCTTGTGTAAATGACTAGATGAATATTAGAGCAGAGTACATGTAGTAGACCAGCCATCCACCCTCCCCCACTCACCCCTTCTCCCACCCCATCTACTCCCTCCTCTCCCCATTTCCTTTACCCCCTGTACACCCTTTTCAAATTTCTGGGGCTGAAAATATTGTGCTGCACCGCTCGTCATCACTCAGATCTTCACTTCTTGGCGGGTACTGATTACTTTATCGTACGCAATGGCGGTTCCGAACTCAGTCCCGTACTCGTGACTCTAATCGTCGAGACGGGTAAGGTTGATGATTACTCCCGCGGGTAGGATCCGTGGTAACCGGGACCAGACGGGACCGGAAGATCCCCCGGATTCGATTACTTTGAGGATATCCGCCCAGGCCTATTACTAGGCTTCCGGTCCCCATGGACAGTCTAATAATAGATCTTCTCCTCGTCGCTGTTCCCTGACTTCTGGATATTTTATGGTTGTATTGTAGTATGCAATGAGACTGCTACCACTGTTAACGCGATCACCATCACTATTCCTACAAATCGGGTACACTACCATCAGCATCATAACTTATTACCACCACCATCAACATCAACAACCATGATCATCGTCACGATTACCATACTGCCACAACCTCCACAACCACCATAAACCATCACCATCTCTGTGACTACATCAACCCCCATTATCATCACCACCGTTACCACCATTTCGTCCACTATACGGCCAACACCACCACCACAACCACAATCTCTGCTACTACACCGGATTCTGACATCACTATCACCACCACCACGACCATAATGCAGTGTGGTCACGTAGCTAGTGAGTTGTTCACAATATGAAGATCTCCAGTCCAAGCCTTGTGGGCTCGAGTCCCGAGTACGACGATTTGCGAAGTACCGTTCTTAGGAAAGACACTTCACTCCCATTTCCCCACTTCCCTCAGATATAAATGAGTACTTGGCTTTAGAGTTAGTTCATGGCAACAGAGCGCTGCACAGCAGCGACTAGCAATGCTGTTATCGTGAAATTCATTTCTGGCATAGTGAATAAAGTTTTGTGCTGTTTTATATATTGTGTACGTATTCTGAAAAGTTCCCTACAGGGTCAACAGAGGTCCTATTTTCATTTTTATTGTCATAGTTCCCATCAACACCAGCATACTACCAAAACCACTACAACCCAACATCACCTCTGCTACTACACCGACCCACGATATCACCACTACCGCCACTATGATGCCATCCGGACCACCATACTGCCACCACCATCACTACATCCACTACCCCTACCACTTCTCCCATCTTCAACATCATCATCATCATCATCATCATCATCACAACTACTACAACCACATCTATACAAAGATGCCACTTACTTGCATATCTCGCCTATGTAGTTGTCATCGTGAATGGAGGACATGAACTCTGGGGTGATAATGACGTCAGAAGAGGAGTGCAGGCCCACCTCAAGACTGTCACAGTCGTACAGGCTGCGTGGGCAGTAGGCAATATCAGTTCTCACATAGTTGACACCTGGAGGAGAGTCAATCAATCAATCAATCAATCAATCAATCAATCAATCAATCAATCAATCAATCAATCGGCCGTCTTTTCAACCATCCATCCATCCATCCATCCTCCTTTTATTCCATCCATCCATCCATCCATCCATCCATCCATCCATCCATCTTTCTTCCTCTCCCTCTTTCCATCCATCCATCCATCCATTAATCCATTAATGCCTTCTATCTCTCCACATTCGTCTCTTGGTCTGTTTATTTCCATTTTTATCCCTCTGGAACGGCCCCACCGACCTCCTTCCCATCTTTTTCTCTAACCATCACTGATAAAAATACCACACTGTAGAACAAAATGACACGAATATGCAGATAGGTCCAACACACACTTTTTTTCTCTCTTTCATTCCTCCCAGCCCTGCCCTGTTCCAGAAAATGCCCAGCTGAAGTCTCTAGCAGACTTTCACTGCCCATTGGCTCCTTTCAAGAGCACCTTGTATTTTACTCCGACTTCTGCCCCCCTTCAGCCTGATAGGATGGTAATCTCCCCTTGAACCGTAGGCCCCTAGGGGCATTTGTGGAACATTAATAGACCGTCAATGAATTTGCCCAATCAGCGCCAACTGTGCTTTGAGTTGGACAGACTCCAAGGAGGATGTGTCCAGGAAAGGACCACTGATATGTGCAGGGCAGGAAAAGAAATAGATATATCCATTATGAAAGTGTTTTCTCGTAATTAGGCAATAGTAGTCAATTATTAGGGTTAGTAGTGCCACAGTCCTTCTGCGTCCTTTTTGTCATTCAAGACATGTGATTGTACCAGAATAGATCAGAATCAGTACGGGTCAGAACTAGTATGGGTCAGAACTAGTATGGGTCAGAACTAGTATGGGTCAGAACCAGTTTGAGTCAGAAGCTGGTAGTCAGATACAGATCTGCCTTACTGCCCTACAGTTTGGTGGTTAGGACGGTGTTAGCATGGGCCAGTACCTGCCTCAAGCAGTCCTGTGGAGAGGACTGTCCTGGACAGCATTGTTACTCTGGCCATCTGCTTTTCCTCTGTAGTCAGTGATTTTTTTCCCACCATTTCCCTAGGCACACAAAGCATATTTAATGCCCCCCCCCCCCCNCCTGACAATGTATTATTCAGCTTTTAATTATGGTTCTGGTATTCCAAATTCAAACGTAAAGTTTGATAGTGTAAGTCAGAAAATGTATTCTGCATTTTTATTGCCTGAGCATGATTTTGTTTGGCATATCTACTGTTCACAGAGGAATGAAAATACTCATATCAACATGCTATCACCCGTCTGCAGAGCACTGGCTAGACAGCTTGGCCATGTGGCAAGAACGTATTTGACATAAGCTTATGGCCGCCACGCATGCCGTGGTTGTAACAATTTGGACTTTGGATAATGTAACCCTGTGGGTTGTCTGGTGCCAGCAGAGGCGTTATATCATTATGACAGACACTTGAAAGACTGTTTTAATGGAATAATAGGATTTCGTATGATTTAATATGATCTGTAGGACGGTGCAATCTTCCTTTAAGTTAAGCCGTGACTCATAATTCTATTGTACACATATTAATTTATGGTTTAGTTCTTTTTAATACAAAATATAGCATAGTAATAATAAACATGATTAAAATGAGAAAACTGATTAACCCCTTCGTGACCCATATGACGTACAGCGTACGACATATTTTGCTCTTTGTTAATTGTGCCAAGATGCCGTTTGGACGTATGTGGTACGTCATATATAGTGGCTAGCCAGGACCAGTAGGACGTACGTGGTACGTCATATTTTTCTCGCATTTTAACTAATCATAGCAAATAATTAGAGCCAAACCGACTTCAGAATAGTATTCAGCGATATTTTTTCAGTACGAATACACCTCTTCTGTATCGAAAGTTTATAGGAAGGAAGCGTAAGCGGAACTTGAATGTTGCTTTTCTTTGTTCCTGTATACAACCGGCGTGCTGTTCATCAAGTTTTTGAATGACCATGAACATTATTATTATTTATTGAACGTTATTATGTGAAAGGCCATTCATTATCCGTCAAAAAAATATATACTTTTTTTTATACTTTTGAGTACACTGGACGTGAAAATTCCTCATGTATTGACAGACCTCTAAATTCACTGATGCTCCTTACAATTTTCTAGCAAAAATATGGGAAAATTGAATCACCAAGATACCTTCCGTCACGAAAGGGTTAAAGGATGCACCAGGCAAACTTATCTGGCTTTCGTAGCAAGGACATGCAACGTTTAACATTAATATTGTTTGGATTTTTCGCTCTTTGTAACCACCTCCTTGGAATGCATGATCTGATCATTCCGATCTGTTTGCCTAGGTGACTGTGTAAGACACACCCACTTGAACGGCTCGCCTACACTTATCCGCGGGCGCCTTGTCACCTGAACGAGTCTGGGGTCGCCACTTACCATTAAAATTTCATAAATAAAGCAGGAAGTAAGAGACCCATGTCAGCCAATGAAAGTGAATGTTTCAGATCGTAGCAGCCAATCAGATCGACGTATAAGTTATGGTTTGGATTTTGATTGCCTCTAGGAAGTTGTGTTGTTCATAACAATGGAGTGAAAGACGCAGGCCTATCTGTCAGCACAGTCAGTGTTTCAAACTGCATCAGTCAGTAAGATTCCTTATTACATGAGTGCTTCAGAGAAGTTTTGTTTCTTCATCTTGGCTTTATATATGCGTTATTTTGCACAGAACCTATAGAGCTTCGCTTGCGGAATACATTGCCTATATTACCCAAACACTTACTGGACCGCCTCAGAAATATAGTCTTCATAACACTGTCATTTTGAGAAAGGGACCTTTCTGACAGATTCTTACGCTTTACTACTTGAACCCATCGCCTGAGCTTTTCCATTTCCTTCATTCTTTTCTTCCTCGTTTCGTCGCTCATCCCCTCTTTCTTTGCCTTCACTCTCTCCACTTTCTTGTTCTCCTCCTATCTTTCCCTCCTGTCGCAGTTCGTTTCCATACTTCTCGGATTCTCTTCGTGGCCCCATCAATTCTTACTTCCTTGCACTTGTTTGCTCCTCCCTCTCTCAGTTCCTTCCTTCCTTCCTTCCTTCCTCCCTTCCTTCTTTCCTTCCTTCCTTCCTTCCTTCTTCAATCCTTCCTTCTTCCTTCCTACCTTCCTTCCTTCCTTCTTCAACCCTTTCTCCTTCCTTCCTTCCTTCCTTCCTCCTTTCCTTCCTTCCTTCCTTCCTTCCTTCTTCAATCCTTCCTTCTTCCTTCCTACCTTCCTTCCTTCCTTCTTCAACCCTTTCTCCTTCCTTCCTTCCTTCATTCCTTCCTGCCTTCCTTCTTCAGTCCTTCCTTCCTTCCTTCTCTTCTTCTTCCATTTTTTTTTCACCAGTATTGATCCTTTGGCATAAGTAATCTACATAATAGAACTCCGCTCTATATTACAGTATTGGGCATCATTTGCTTTAGCAGCCAAACTTACAGAAATTATACCAAAATGTCTATATAATCTTACCGCATTATCAATATTTCCCTTCCTGAAAAAAAAAACAACTGACACGTTTTCTTAAATCAGCAGGAAATTATCATGTCTGAGATTGCTGGATCCACACAAACATAGCTTCCGATATATATGGACCGGGATTTCAAAGGATTAAATAAATGTAAAACAGTCGATTTGGTGTATCTCATCTTCTTGGGAATCATGTAGAATAGTTGCGATAGAATGGGAATTGCCATTATTCAGTGAAGTTAATGTACAAAATACAGTAATCTCTTTGACTGAAATGTTGCGTTTAAGTCAGATTTGCAGTAAAGCGAACTGCGATTAAGCGGAGTCGATGATCTCATTTCTGTTGTAGTTTCTGTTCGGGTTGTCATTTGAAGGTCCCAGGTCAACCACAATTATTTGTTCATCTGCTCACTGTGAGTGTGTGTCCTAATCTGTCTGTTTATTTGAGTTCCTGCTTGCCAAATATAACATAATAAACAAAATAGACATCTCTTTATCCAGAGAACAGTTGTTTAACAATATAATACACCTCATACATAATACATAATAATATACATCATACTTATAAAAAACTAATCTAAAAATTCAACACGTAACAATGTCATTGCCTATCGCCGCAATGCTGTGACATAGTTCCCCAGCTTTGAAGTGAAGCCAGTTACTGGCTTACTCCTGTGCAAAATGAGGATACGGATTTAAATGTCTTTCCCAAGGGTATAACAATGTCTGTTTGCTCGACCCACAGCCGAAGCCACAACCCTCAGACTTGTCAATCTTCAGATTGTGAGAACGACTCAGAAGCCAGCCAGCCAGACCCCCCTTCCCCCAACCCTCTCCCTTTCTCCCCTCCTCCCCACCATCTCAAAATCCGTCTGTCTGCTGGTGTGCAGACTAATCCGTCTGTCTCATTAACATGTCTCTCAGGTTGCCTTGTTTATCCGCACGTTCACCTGTCTGTCTGTATGTCATTCTTTCTACCTCTCCGTCAGTTTGGCTGACCCACTTATTTTTCTTTATGCGCACATGTCTGTCTTTCTGCCCGTCTCGCTCATCCACATGTTTACTTGTCGGTCTATCTCTCTTTCTTTCTTTCTTTCTTTCTTTCTTTCTTTCTTTCTTTCTTTCTTTCTTTCTTTCTTTCTTTCTTTCTTTCTTTCTTTCTTTCTTTCTTTCTTTCTTTTATGTGTTTGTCCTTCTGTATCTCCCTCTGTCTTGCTCGTCCACGCTTTCATCTCTCTGTCTATGAGTGTGTCAGTCGTCTGGTTTTTTTGCACGTTTGACTGTTTACCTAACCGTGCATCGAGTCTGTCTGTCTGTCTGTCTGTCTGTCTGTCTTTTCTTCTACACATTGTCTATCTGTCTTCTCCTTCTGCCTGTTTGTCTGTGTTTGTTGGTCTGTCTGTGTTTCTTACGTATCTTTTCTGCCTCTTTGTCTACCTTATGTCTGTACAACTGCCTGTGTTCCTTGTCGGTCTCTCTACCAGTCTGTCTGTTTATCTTCCTAACGACGCCGACCTCTTGTCTCAGAAAAATCCATGCCGGAGTGGTGACACTACATAGAGAATAACAGGCTTTGCTTGTCAGCTTAATCAGGTGAAGCGGTGGCCCAAGCCATCACTAATGACCCGGCTACAAGATTCTAGGAGATCATAGCTGATGACATACTCCAGATATGTTAGACTGAAGAGGGTCGGGGCTAGGGGCTAGGAAGGCAGTNGGGGGGGGGGGGGGGGGGGGGGGGGGGGTTAGGATGATGGAGGCAGGAGCTCAAGACATGGTTTGGATTTGCTAAAGGGCAGAGAAGAGGGAATGATTAGACAATCACCTTTCTGATAAATTGTCTCGTTTACAATGGAAAGACGACCACTTCGGTTCCGTGTATGTCACTTGAATGTTGGGATTTTTAGTGTGAAGGGTAGAGCGGGTTGAATTAAGGGAAGGCAAAGATGATGCAAGTACGAAAGTGCTGGGGAGGAAAAGGTGGAATGGGAGAGAATATCGGAAGAAGGACAACGGAACATTCTCATGTTTAACATTTGAGCAAGGAGAACAAACACACAGTACACTAACGCCCTAGATCATTTACTTGCCAGATGAAAACTAGAATCTTAAGATAATGGACATAGACAGTTGAGAGCTACCAACGTTAACAATGCAATCTCTCATCATCGCAAGAATTACATTAGCGCATCGGTGCTGAATGCACCCTTAGAAGTGTTCAACATGCAGAGATAATTTCATTCTTATGATGGTAAGAGATCCCATCGCTAATGCGCAAGCTCGCAAGTGTCTACATACTGGAAAGGGTGAGTCCTACTCGGAGAGAGGGAGAAAAACAAAGGACAGGGGTGATAAGGTAAAGGAGAGAAACCCCTGGCTAATTACAGGTATATGTACTCCAGGATATCTCATATTATTATATTATCGCGATCTTCACTGGTCAAATCGAGGTCAAGTTCTTGGAAAATCCTTCCTTGAGAGAGACACTTGACTGAGTTAAATTCCATTCCTCATTCGTTTTTGAATGGCTTCAGAGCTGGAGGGACGCTGCTTGCGGGTAACTGGCAATGACATAGCTTTAGATAATATCTGCTTATCATGTAGTGTAATTATGTACAAAACGCTTGTTTTTGTATTAGAAGAGTATATATTATTATGATGTGAATACATCCAACTGCATTTTTATAATGTTTGTACGGGGTAGAGTTAATTACAGTGGGAGACCCTCAATGTTTGAAGAATCTTTACAAGCTCCAGGCCCCCTACAAACACAAGGCCCTTTACAAGCTCAGGGCCCCTTACAAACACAATTCCATTGATAAGCTCGGGGCCCTCTACAAACACAAGACCCTTTACAAGCTCGGGCCCCCTACAAACACAAGGCCATTTACAAGCTCAGGGCCCCCTACAAACACAAGGCCATTTACAAGCTCGGGCCCCCCTACAAACACAAGGCCATTTACAAGCTCAGGGCCCCCTACAAACACATTTACAAGCTCAGGGCCCCCTACAAACACAAGGCCATTTACAAGCTCGGGGCCCCCTACAAACACAAGGCCATTTACAAGCTCGGGCCCCCCACAAACACACGGCCATTTACAAGCTCGGGGCCCCCTACAAACACAAGGCTCTTTACAAGCTCAGGGCCCCCTACAAACACAAGGCCATTTACAAGATCG
>JAWQUT010000163.1:982299-1000494 GCA_033807755.1 Ellobium chinense
CACACACACACACACACACACACACACACACACACACACACACACACACACACACACACACACACACACACACACACAGAGAAAGTACCCAGTCGCCTGTCAGAGAGATGAGCACCATCATGTAATCCAAACAATGGGCCCTAGGACTTATCGACGTGGACTGACGGCATAACAGACATCCGATTATTGACCTCCCCTTACTAGCCCGGAAGTTGACAGAAAGCGTATTTACACATACACAAAACAGGATGGAGAAGATGGGTCGTGGGCGATTCGGTAGATGTGAGATCGATGCCTGTATCGATTAGCCAGTCATTAGTATGATAAAGTTTTGGACATTTCCCTCCCTGTTCTCCAAACTTCTTTTTTTTGGTTTGGCTTCTTAGTGTATAGTTACAATCAACGCAGGGGTGTGGGTGTGGGTGTGGGTGTGAGTGGCGAGGGGTAACCGGATTGGAGAGATCACAACATGTAGATGGGTTTACGCACACGTACACAAACATAATAATGGGTACACATTAGACATCTCCCGCATTTCCATTTTTGTCTTAGTGGAATTTGTTGCGCTTTTCTCTTCACTTATCATATAATAATGGAGCTTGGGCCCAACGTTGTTCCCGCAAAGGCTTTTTTAATACGCAACATAGAGGAATGATACCTGGCACACGTATGTAAACTCTACCAACCTGTACGTGGTCTAAATATTTTTTTCCGAAAACGTATATATTTTACAGAAATTGAGTCATAATTATCATCTATCAATCAACGATTGCGAATACGACGTGATAATGTACTTCCGTCAAGTCCGTCATTTCCGTCTCAGACCGGAACTTCCATTCTCAGATCGCAAGACGTTTGGTGATCGTGACTTTCATTCTCAGATCGCGCGTCATGCGGTGTGGTGAAGCTTTGTTCATTTGTGCGGACAAATGTCAATATATATTAGACTTCTATGTTCTCTTATCATCTGTACTTTGTGTTCCTCATAAATCTATCTCAAATACTCTTATTTTTAGTCTAGCCTCCTTTCCTTTCCGTTCGTAGAACGGGGAACCTGCTAGTACTTAATAATTTTAGTACTTTCGCCAAGCTCAGTCTAACACCAAGACAAAGTGTTAGTTCTGACTTTGTCGTCACATTGATACAAGAAAGCAATGGCCTTCCAAATATCCGAGCGTTGTTAAGTGAACCCTCCCAGGTTATTTGTAACCTATCTGTCGACTTTTCAAGGCCAGTAGCCAAGTAAATCAAGTAATATTACTGTGTGGAAAATTAGCTACCACTCGACTGGCCGCTGCCATTTTTGCCAAGCGCTTGTCTAATCTAGTAACAAGATGCTTAACAACCGGAGCCATCAGATCCTAATTTGTGTATTGCTGTGATTCGTGCACAATTGATATACAAACTGAGGTAGATCTACGTAAAACCGAGACAATAGATCGAATTTGCTGGTTTTTCGTGTACATGACATTTGAGTTCGAGGTAACATTGAAAAAGCTGGAGCCCCCCACCCCTTTTTCCTCCAACCAGGCACCCCTAGTTTTCCAGTCTCATAAATGCATGTCCTTGTTTGGCTCTCTCCCCCCCCCCCCCCCCCCCNCCAATTCCCATCAAACACACACTATCAAACCAACATTCGGAAAAGGTTTCTGGCTATGGTTCCAATGGAAGATCAAAGGTCGGGTGGTGAGGGGTGGGGGTGGAGGTAGATAAGTACCGGTAAGGGAGTGAAGGTGTAGTCCGACCATCATCCGCCCCCTTCCTCATGGACCTTCGGTTGAAGTGAAAGACAGAAAGAAGATTGTATTTATTTCTTAAGAATCCATCCGCAAATGTTTCTACATCCACCACTGTATGGTCCCTGACTGCAAGCTATTGTACTGATAAATCAACCCGTATTCTTCGGGTGTAAAATCATCTGTCAACCCAGGTCCAACCTTACCTCTAATGAGGCTCAGTGGACACAAGAGGAAAAAGGCATGTGGTCTTTACAGCGTACTGGACATTTCATTTGCTTAGTTCGGAGACTGAGATAGATCTGTGACTGAAATCACAAGAGGGTTGTAGGCTGGGTCAAGGAGAGAGGAAGGGAGGGAAGCAGGAAGTGAGAGAGTGAGTTAAATAGTTTGTGAGTGAGTGAGTGAGTGAGCGAGTGAGCGAGTGAGTGAGTGAGTGAGTGAGTGAGTGAGTGAGTGAGTGAGTGAGTGAGTAAGTGAGTGAATGATTGAGCGAATGAGCGAGTGAGTGAGTGAGTGAATGAGTGAGAGAGTGAATGAGTGAGTGAGTGAGTGAGTGAGTGAGTGAGTGAGTGAGTGAGTGAGTGAGTGAGTATCACCAGAGACCAATTTTATCTCTGTTGAGACTCCATGGACACAAGGGGAACACGGCCTAAGTTACCCTAGACGCTCTATTTATTTAGTTCGGACACTGACATAGATCTGTGATTGTGTGGGGAATCGGGGAAAGAATATGAGTGAGTGAGTGAGTGATTGAGTGAGTGAGTGAGTGAGTGAGTGTGTAAATGAGTGCGTGAGTGAGTGAGTGAGTGAGTGAGTGAGTGAGTGAGTGAGTGAGTGAGTGAAGGAGTGAGTAAGTGAGTGCGTGAGGGAGTGAGGGAGTGAGAGAGTGAGTGAGTGGTGAATTAGACAGTCCCAACTCAAGCAACTTCAAATTATTATTCTAGTAGGCCGTATAACTCAAATCCTTCTCAACTCCCTGGAGACAACACCTTTCAGTGCCTTTAGCCAAGTACACATTCCACAGACAATTGGACTAAGAACCATCTCCCTAATCCATTCATCATTTCATAATGAGCGCCCTCTTTTTTCTTGCCATGTTATTTTCAAAGGGAGATAATTGTTAATTTCCAACTCATAATCATAACATCTACGGCACATTACGTAGCCACCTGTCCACTTTGGCGTGGCGACGAGGAGTTATCTCCCTTGATCAACGCGCTGTGTCAGACAAAGTACCCTTCACCTTCAAAGGAAGACAGTTACTTAGAGAGCTCCACAAGGCGAGGCACGGTCATTCTGGCATTGCTTTCGCTAACATACGACAGGTTTTCATGAACGTAAAGATTAACGTAGCTGCTACAACGAAAATAAGGAGAGGAGGACATAATTTGGTGTTGCTCTTATTGTATTCTTCATATCCACCTTTGTTATTGAGATTACTTTATGCTGTTGTTTATTTTTGAATAATTTAATGGCCAATTTTGAATGCTCATTATGTCCCTGTAATAGGAGCCAAATACAGTTTCTTGTGAATGAAGTTTCTTGATGCAGGTTTCAGTCGAAATGCTGCCGTCCTATGACAAAAAAGACACACAATTTCTATTGCATATTATATGCATTTTTTTCAAAAGATGGCACATTGCATTTTGGTCAAAATTTCGGAGTTGAAATCAATTTCCCCGCCTTCTGAAGACAAAATACAACGGGAATACAGTCTTCATCAACTCGTATAGTGAGAGTGTTCAGGCATAATTACCTTTTCAGGAATGGGATACTTACAGTTTACTATACGCTCAGTGGCTGGCTCGTCATTGTGGAGTATCGTTTAATTGCAGCGAAGGCAATAATCCATTTCTCTGGCACGAGGAGGCAAATCCCGACAAGGGTTTAGAGCTTCTTTCATTTTATTCTTGCCAGATCCACTTCCTAGTCGCAGTAACGGTTAATAAGAGGAATGCAGTTATTAAAAGCGCTCTCGTCATTCTCTTTCTCTCCTTTCGAAGCCCAAATCTCTCTACAATCTTTCTCAACACTACTGTCTTTACCTCTACAGTGTCTCCTCCCCATCATTTGGTACATTCAGCTCCTCTTGTCTTTCTTTCCTCTCTCCGCGCTCTCTCTCTGTCTCTCTCTCTCTCTTTATGCACACTTATAAACCTTCAGGCTATTTCATTCCCAATTTCCTCGGTTTCCATTCTGTTGTCACGCATCCTTCTACTTCCGTCCGCAAACAACCTCCTCACCCCTCCTCTTTTCCTCCCCACCTTCTCAACCAACATCCCGAGTACCTCTTTTCCGATACTCATCTTTGCAGAAATATATTGAACATGGATGTCGGTCACACAGATCTCATATGTATGAATTCTGAAATGACGTCGATGCAACGCTTGTGGGTGTGGCTGCTCAACAAATCCACAAACTATTTCCTTCCTGTTTTCCAATCACCCCTTCCGTCTAAAAAGTGAGAAAAAAAGTTACTCTATCTGTCTACGGTCCCGTCTCTCCCGTGACTCATTTGCTTTTCCCAATAGCCATACTTTCAAGAATATGGATTTACATCCACTCGCCTTCTATCGAAACTTCCAACACAACCAACCCACTGCCTGTCTTTAATGTCTTACCAAGCCATCCTTTCCCTTCAAAGAGCCTGCTGTTGATCCACGAGCACTCAGTTATCTGTTATTCTCACCCACACCCCATGTTTTCATCAGTCACTGTTCTTTTAAATATGTAGATCAAATTCCACCCATCTTCAATCCAAATCCCCAACAAAACACAACTCCCATCCCAAATCCTTTTTAACCATCATCCCCTCTTAAAAAAAATAAAACATACGTGTATGGGCGTGTATCTCTAAACACAGTTCTCTCGCATTCTCATAGATACATCTTGTTTTCCCCAGCATCAACCTTTCCAAGACCTCAACATCCGTGGTCCATTCTCCTTTTCATTCACTCACTCATTTCTAAAAACAACATGTTGATCTGTGTACAGCCCTCCCCCTCACCCCTGCACTCAATTGTATCCAGTCGCAAATTCTCTCTCCAGAATATAGACCAATGTCCATCTACCCTCTATCTAAACATTCAACAAATCCTCATCCTATCCTCAACCCCTTTTCCTGTCTCCCCCCTCTCCTCTCCCTCCCCCAAAAATAAAAAAAACCCCAAAACTTGTTGCTTTGGTCTAGCGACATTTCCCCTCAAGCCTAGATTCACCCAGTTGCAAATCCTTTCAAGACTAGAAACATTTATCCACCCACCTTCTATCCAAAAATTCAACAAATCCACATGCTATCCGCAACTCTTTTTTTTCTTATCACCACCTCTTTTCCCAAAACCTATTGATCATGGCGTTTGTCTGTCTGCAGTCGCAACCACCCTTGCGCTCTAGTTTCACTTAATCGCAAATCTCTCCAAGAATAAAGACCAATATCCACCCCACCTTCTGCTATATGCAAACCCTTTTCAAACCCCCTCGCCCATACCCTACCCGTTTTTCTTACCATCCCTCCTTTTAAAAAAAAAAAACCTGTTGATTTAGTCTATCTATTCCACAGCCCTTTTGCCCCCCGCCCCCACCTTTCAACACCTTGGTTTTTCCCAGTCGCATTATGTAGACCAGTTTCCACCCACCTTCTCTCCAAACGGTCAACAAACTCTTCAGCCCATCCCCAAACCTTTTTCCACTTCCCCCTCTCCTCCAACCTGTTGATCTATCTATAGTCCTCCAGTCCAAAATCCTCGCAAGATTGTATACCAATTTCCACTCACCTTCTATCCAAAACCTTCACAACAAACCCTCCAGCCCATTCCCAACCCCATTTTTCCTATCATCCTTCTCCTTTCAAAAAACCTGTTGATCTAAAGCTTCATTAGATCTTCTATCTGCTTGCCGATATTCCGGAATGACCCCCTTAGGACACGGGCAGCCGGGGACAAACATATGCCGCCCCGTTCCCCTTGGTCCCAACGCTTACTCATAAACCTGTCTCGGAAGTGATTAGCTGTGGGCAGGGTTTGGAGGCCCTGATTAAAAGTTGAGAAAAAAAAAGAAGAAGACAAAAATGTAGGGAAAAGCAGAGAGAAGTGGCGGCACCGGAGGTGGGAGAAGAGAAGAGTTTTGGGAAGGGTCTGAGGGTCTGAGAGGAAGAGGGAAAGCTTCACGCAATGTCTCAGCTCGCCTCTACCTACGTCTCTCTTTATTCCTCTCTCTACAGAGAGACTTTTGTCTCCCTCACTCACCCGTATTCATAAAAATCTCCAAAGCTAGGGCGTACTGGTTTGTGGAAATACGGAAACATCTCGGTTTGGACATTTTTAGGGATATTTCCAGAATTTTTGACACATGGTGCTCTATTTGGAGAGAAACGTATTTAGGAGTTCAGAAAGCGCTGCCTCTTTATAATAAAAAAATCCATGTCCTTTAGTCATGTGAGTGTGTCGGGGGAAGCATTTTCCAGTGCGAAAAACTAAATGCAGAAAATAAGGTGCAGAACATCAAGGCATGCAACTTTGGTTTGCCCACTCTAATTACAGAGGTATACTTTCAGCAGACAACATCCTGAATTGAAGGGTTCCCGGTGACCTCATATAGAGATTTATTGCGTCACTTCAGCTCTGAATGTCGTTCCCTGTAAAAATGCAATTAGACTCTCCTATTTACTATGCACTTTTACGCGATTATATTAGGTCTTAAGCTGTATAATGAAATTTCATTTTTTTATTTCAAACCAAAAACAATGTCTACCTGATAAAACAAGATTCTTTATTTGTTTATTTGTTTGAATGTTAGTTTCTTCGTTTAGGTTCTTTCTTTCTTTCTTTCTTTCTTTCTTTCTTTCTTTCTTTCTTTCTTTCTTTCTTTCTTTCTTTCTTTCTTTCTTTCTTTCTTTCTTTCTTTCTGTCCATTAGATTACCTAGATGTATCAGAAGTTTCAATGTCCCGCTATCGTTCTATTAACGCAAACCACCGTGTTGCCAAAAATGGTATTTGGATGGATCAGCTTCTTTGGACTTTATTTTCACCTCTCGTCTGAAAAAAAGATTTCGACGCCCATGAACGTAAGCCCCTGTTGCCTGCGGGAACAGCGGAGGAGAGGTGAGGGAAAACCGATGAGGAAAATTAAGAGAGGATGAACAGATTATAAGGGCATCCAAATAAGAAGGGATGAAACGAACTGGCTGAAATGGAGGGAGTGATAAGGCCGTAAGGAAAGGGAAGGATAAGCGTCATTACCACTTCCGAGGGAACAAGAAAAGAGACAGAGCATTCGTGGCTTCGGAGGAGGACAGCCTGCGACACATTTCACTGGTAGAGTCAGTCTGGTCCCTGCAGTCCGACAAAATGAAAAGGGTGCACAACTATTAGAGATTTGTTAGAAATTGACGTCTTTTGTACAAACCCAGAGGGTCAAAAAACACGGCGGCAACCATTTAAGGTTTCAAATTTGTTAGTGGAACATCTTTGTGACGGAGGAGGATGTGGCAAGACTTAATGTTGGTAAGTAGGCTAATGAAATGAGATAAAGATTTACGTATAGCAAACACCACTCGCAAATCAGTGCATTATTTTCTTGCTCTTCCGCATTAATCGCACCCATCTTGGTTTGCGTAGAAACTGATACTTCCTCTGCTAAAGACCGCCCACAGAATGAAAGGACCGCCCCTTTCGCGCAGCGGCACGGATCAAACAACTGCAGCCCTGATGTTCGAGTTTGTGAAGTCGTGTTGTGCTATCATTGCCTGTTTTGCTTTTATGAAGCAGTTACATTAAAGGTAATAGCAATGGACTCATCTCAAAGTTCTAGGTTCGATTCTCGACCACGGTGGAGTTGTAAATGCCTTGAAAAAAACAACACCCAAGTTTATTTACATTTTCCTCAGCCCATTCATGTGTAAAACAGTTACCTGGCTATAGGCAGTGAAAGATACTCTCAGGTTGCTATAATGTAAAGCACCTGTAAGTACCGCTGAGAATGTTCTTGAAAGGCTGGCATGGATAATAATACTGTGAAGCCGCGTGAGCGGTGATTGGCCTAGTTACGACATCTAGAAACGCTATTGTTATTATTATTTTACATCTACTCTGAAAGGCGCTCTTAACTTATTTTTTGTGTGTTTGCTTTTGCTGATCATTACAAGGAAGAGGAGATTAAACTGGAACAGCTGGTCGTGAGACATACATCAAGGGGAAAAAAACCGTGGGCAAAGCGACCCTCTTGAAGGCCAGCAAGATCAGGCGACAAGAAAGAAAATAAGACAAGGAGAATGTTAATGAGAGACAGTGAAAAAAGAAAAAAAAAAGGTCGTTCTGAGACAGCTGCAGTAAGGAATGGGAACGATGAACTATTGAAAACAAACCAAGATGAAGAGATGGAGTGAGGAAGGTAGAGATAGAGGGAGAAAGGAGGAAGAAGGAGAGATCGGGAGAAAGAAAAGGTTATTATGACAAAGGGTTAGAGATGGATAACAGGACCTATTGAAAAAAAACCAAAACAACCAACAAACTAGTTAAAGAGAGAGAGAGAGAGAGAAAGAGAAAGAGAGAGAGAAAGAGAGAGAAATAAAGAGAGATAGAGAGAGAGAGAGAAAGGGAGAGGGAGGTGAAAGTGACGAAAAGGAGGAGAGACAGTAAAGGGATAAATATAATCATGAGACAGCTAACATTGGAAATGTGGAGAATGACATCTTGAATTACTTGAAAACAAACCACGATGAAGATATTAACAGAGAGAGCTAAAGAGAGAGAGAGAGAGAGAGAGAGAGAGAGAGAGAGAGAGAGAGAGAGAAAGAAGAAAGAGAGAGAGAGAGACAGAGAGAGACAGAGAGAGATAGAGAGACAGACGGACAGACAGACAGAGGGAGAGAGAGCGCGCGAAAGAGGAACACAGCAGAGGATAGATAACAAAAAATGAAAACCAGGTACAATTACGTAGAATTTTAATGACTCGTTCAAAACAAACCAAAATGGAGAGAGAGAAAAAGAGAGAGAGAGAGAGAGAGAGAGAGAGAGAGAGAGAGAGAGAGAGAGAGGGAAAAAGAGAGAAGAGATGTGGAGAGAAAGGAGGAGAAAGAAGAGATGGAGAGACAGTCAGAAGAGAAAAGGTCACCATAAGACAGCCAGGGCTAGGAGAAAATGAAGCGCAAACTCTTAATAGAAAAGAGAAAGTGACGGATTCCAAATAAAGATTATTTGGGGATGAACGTTGTGCCAGGGGCAACCACCGCCACTCAAGACGAGTCTCTCCCCTTTGATCCGGTCCTGACAAGTGGAAAAAAATCAACATGTGTAGAGGGCCGCCCGTTTCTCAAGAGAATGCCGATCGAACAAACTGTTGTTCATGGAGTGGGGCTAATATGGTACTTCTTTAGCAAAGGCTTTCCATATTTTTTTTTGAAACCACAGAAAAGTCCTCAAAATTGCCCTGTTTTTCCTTAAATTTCTAAAGCAAGATGGGAAAAAGAAATACACACAATAAGACCGCACAACCTTGAAGCTTATGTACTCTAGAAGGATGCAGACTCGTTGCATTTTAGCAATGGACTGTTCTTAAAAATTAACTCCAGCAATGCTTATTTATGGTAAGTAAGTACAATGAAAATGTAAATAGTAGTGAGATTGCGTCATCAAATTACGATTTCAAAAATAAAAGATACATCAGCCAATAAGAGCCGAAGTAACAGACCATATCAGCCAATCATTAAATGCCTCTGACAATGGACAAGTAGAAAGCGGAAGAGTTGTGCATGCGATGCCCGGATGACATCGCATGATAAAAATTGAAAGCAGTCCATGAACTTTATACACCATTTCCGGGTATACCTCAGGAGATAAGTCAAGAAATAAATAATCAGTGGAACATAGCATAGATAGTGGGCAAGAAGACCAAAAAGAAAAAGAAAATGTGCACATTTCATCATTATTCAAAAGACTAACGTGCGCAAGAAATTGCACGTGTTTGCAGCGTGCAGGGAGATTTTTGGAAACATAGACAAGGGGAGCTGTGAGTTCATTATAGTAAATTATGTACTTATGAACCTGGCAGTTATGACGTTGATGTTAGCGAAAATGGACCGCTGTCAATTATTACGCATGCACAATCATCCCAGCATGGCAAGTTACAACTCCAAAAATCATTACCTCCGAATTCTACTTTTCCACTGTCGATAGAATAATATGACTGACTGATAAGGTCTGTTACATCGGCTTTCATTGGCTGATGCATCTTTTACTTTCAGAAACGAAATTTCAATGAACGTTCATGTACAGTTTGCTTGACTGCCACACTAATGATGCATAAGGTTCATTAAATTTGTTCTTTTTTTTTCTGTTATCACACAAGCTTGGAAGAGATGATGAGTAACTATGCTTTTTTGTTTTTTTCAGTTTTATCAATTTCCTTTAATTTTCTTTATTCTTTATATTCATTGTTATATTGCGTCAGATAGGAAACGCTCTACTAAGACAAAAAGTTCTTAGAAGAATGACGTCACTTGAACAAATCGTTATCCCATTTCACGTCAGTATGTCCATTTAATAAAATTCTGGGGCTGTCCCAGCAAGCTCCGAAAAATGGCAGTTTGACCTCAATTGCAGTGGGCGAACTAATTGCAACTGTTTAAAAATCGATTTCGCCATTAATTTTTGTAATATTTTCTTCCGAAGTTCCCATTTTTTGCGTCCATCTTTTTTTTCAATAACACGCAATTTTTCTCTGAACATCTCCAGAGCCCTAGCATTAAAATGGAAGCTTTATACGTGATTGATCATAATATGCGTCCAATAATGTGGACTGATGGTAAGGCAAACACTACAGTTAGATCATCATGAGGAAATGTGTTTCACAGCTGCAAAATGTGCCATAGGGACATTTCATCATCACCCAGAAAGATCAAAATCACCGTGAAAGGTCAGTTTTGAGAAGAAAGGCCCTAAAATATTCACAAAAGGAAAATGTTTTATCCCTCTAAGGACTCTACCATATATCATTCACTTTGAAAGACGAGTGTGCCCCCACAAGACGTTAACGTCATAGGAATCTAATCTTCACATATTCACCGCCTGGTTCTCTAACCGATATGTAAGCCTAATATTCATTCATGGCTCGAAACACACTTTCCAAATCCTCACAATTAGGCTTTTCTCCAGTTAGTTACTTCTATAAGGTTGTTGACAAAGACATTGCGTATCAAAGAGCAAGAATTACTTGATTAAATCTACTAAACATTATTAAATCTAAATAACTCATAAATTCATCTGGAAGTAAGAGGAACATGTTAGCCAATCAATGCAAACGTTTCAAATCGCAACAGCCAAGAAGATTTATCGATATTTTGTTGTTTTTATTAGTTCGTCTCGTCTGTCTCTCTATAATTGTGTCCTCTTAGTCTAGATACCCGGAAGTAAAAGATCTGGGTCACACAATAGAGGTTTCGAAAGCTTAATTTCATTGGTCGCTTGGAGCCCTTATACGATTTTTTTTTCCACGGTCACTTACAAGAAGTTCCAAAATCACGAAGTCTTCTATTGCAGTGTTCAGTCAGCTATTAACGGATCCTCGTGTGATCGCTTAAAGTTGTCAGGTCTTGCTCAGTAGCAACTGAATTTTGCACCATGACAGTGCCCCAAAGCACTATGCCCTCAGAGTTCAGCAGTTTTCCACCTCAAACCATATGGTCAAGGTGGTATTTACCTGTTGTTGCTTCGTGTGACTTTTACCGCTTCGCAAAGATGACAATTTAGCTGGATGGAAGAAGACTTGCTTTTACAGAAGAAAGATAGGCCGAATCGCACTTAATTCAGATTTCAGGTTTCACAAATTATCTCCATTGTAAAAATTGTTACAAAATATAAATATAACGCTATCATTGGATAGTATATTAGCAGACAAATGAACAGACACACAGGACAAACTTACGGACATTCAGGCAGACAGATAGGCATGTTAACATCCTAGCAGTTGACATTTATTTTTTGAGGATACATAGGTCAAAGACGTTTGAGCTTGACCGGCTGACACATAAAGACTTAAAAACATATACACCTACACTAAGTGCAACAACTCTTACAGGCAGAGTCCGGGGACTTTCGGATTGCCCCTCGTATGTTGGACAACATGTAAACTAGTTTATAAGTCTCCTAACCAGGCTAATGCCTGCTCAAGCGACTTCACACTATCATTACCCCAGCAGGCCAGATCTTTCTAGGACTCTCTCAACTCACTGGGAGTATACAGTGCCGCTGCCATTTGGAAGCGCTGATCACTAGCATTCTGACAATATCGTTTATTGCCTTTAGCCAGGTATTCATTTACCAGACGGGTGGACTGAGGAAAACGTGGATGAAATGTTCTCCCAAGGAATCCACAACACGACCTGATCGGGTATTGAAAAAACTACAAAAGTAAAGAAATTGCCGTAAAGCTAAAAACTGGAGTGTAGAAGAGCAAGTAGGTAGAAAGCTTTACAGAATCACGGCACAATACAAAGGACGTTCCGGCAAATTTGCCTTCTTCAGCAGACACAAAAACAAGTAGAGTGGACAAAATATGGGAACAAGTAAACAAAATAAGCAACAAACAAACAAAAAATTACACTGAAAAAAGGAAACAAAAAAGCAAATGAAATGGAATTAAACACTACTTCCCTGTAACCGGTACAGCAGTAAAATGGAAGAAAAACAGGAGAGAGGAGGAAGGAGTAGGAGCTGTCAAGAAGGGGCAGGGACCTACGATTGTGCCGTGATTCTGTAAAGCTTTCTACCTACTTACTCTTCTACACTCCTGATCGGGTATTGAACCCATGATCCTTAGATCTTGAGTCTAACTCCAGAACCATTCCGTCATGCCGCTTCCAATTTTTATTGCATTGTTACATTTATTATTATCGAAGCGTATAGATTTATTGCAAGATCTAATCAGCCCTACATTCATATAAAGGCAGCAGGATGCCCCACAGTGTCGTGCGTTGCATTTTGCTACTCACTTCCTAAATAGCAACTCAGTACAGAGTGGTTTTGAGCAAATAAGGAATTCGTGTACAGCACGATTTCTAGACCCACTAGAATAGTCGTCTGTTGTCTACGACTGGAAAACAAACAAACGCCTACACAGCAGAGCATAGGCGGCATCATTTATTCAGCTAGGGAGGAAGGAGAGAGTTTAATGCCATTGTTTAGTATTTAGGTTACATGCCTGTAATTGTACTTTCACTTTGTGGTCCTACGTACTTTCACTTTGTGGTCCTGCAACTTAGGGGGTATATTTCATCTCCCCTTTTCCCTCTTTTGGCATGCCCTGCTTCCAGTAATAAGGGCTCCAGGGGGGAAATTTTGATATCATGGGAATCTGTGTCCATTTTACTTTATTTTACCAGGCACTATTTAGCCCTGGGCTGGAACTGCCAGGTCAAGGGTGTGCTCAGGCGGAAGAGGAGGGGTTTGGCATTGACCAGTGAAAAATGTAGGGCCTGTTTACAAATAGCAACCAAGTTAAAAATTTCAATGGGCTTGCTAGGGTTGGGTAAGTCTTAAAATTTGGGCCACATAATGAGCTTCAATCTGGTATGGGTCTGGGTGAAAGCTAAAACTTTGGGTTCAGAGGGCAGCTCAAAATGTTAATATAGCCCATAGAGGAAAAAAGGGTCAAATCCTATTACAGGTCTGTAACCTTAAGGTCATGTATATATAGAGTGAACTCCCTTTCCCCATCGTATTCACAAGCAAATTAAAAAAGAAAAAAATCCACATCTACGAAGCTATGGTCCGTGGAAATTGAAGGATATGATTGGGATTGAAGACCTGGGATTGCAGCTCTATAGGAATTTGTTTGTTGGTCTGTTTGATATACTGGGACCCAGAAGCAGCTGCTGAGAACAACTTCAGACTACGCGCTCCTACCCACAAAGAGGGTGGTAATTTGTCTTGTGGGTTTGTCCAGGCGAAGCATTCCCGGTGGGTAAAACTAAAATCTAGGGAGAACATGTACAACTTTCATTTTGCCCTTTGTGGTCTTGTAGTGTTCTTTTTAGCAAACACTGCATTGCTGGGTTCACGGGTAAACTAGTTCTTGATAATACAAAAAAAAAACCCAACAAAAACGGAACAGATGCACTGGATCAAATGCACGCGCCAAATCACTCTGAGGGAATTCATGTACACATGAAACTTGACCACAATAATACTTGTGGACAAATCTAACGTTTGATTTTTTTCATCAAATTTTAATGAAACCAGAAACCAGCAGTTACCGTC
This sequence comes from Ellobium chinense, assembly GCA_033807755.1. Classification (NCBI taxonomy): domain Eukaryota; kingdom Metazoa; phylum Mollusca; class Gastropoda; order Ellobiida; family Ellobiidae; genus Ellobium; species Ellobium chinense. Next base: position 996,291 of record JAWQUT010000163.1, read on the forward strand.
AATATTTTGCAGCATAAGGAGATGAAAGTGCAGAAAGGGAAAACACTTTGGAATAAGGAAGGAATGCCGAATAAGACTCACGCGTTATGCTCCTGTCTCGACAGACATTAGGATTAAGACTCCCTCGACTGATAATCGGGGCATTAAACTTAAAATTAAGGGTACGGTTGGGGTTAAAAGGTAAGATTTAGGGTAGGGGTTGAGTTCTGTTAGTAGGCATGCGTTTTAATTAAGTATGAGTTTCTTTCGGAGTTCTTTCTTTGTATGATGTCTCTTTCTAACAGTTTCTTATTCTAAATATTCATAAGATGACGATAGCAATAATGATAGTGATGACAATGCAAGAGGGGAGATATGGAATATTGAAGATTTGCCTTTGGTCGTGAGTGGTCTTCAGTGTTAAAAACAACCTTTGGGAGGAGAACAGAGGGAGGGGAGGTGGCGTGCTAACAACCTATTCGTCATTAGGGACGATTTGTATTGATTTGCCACATGTTAGGCTGAGAAAAATGGAAGAGCCGGTGGGAATTTAGGAGCGAAGAAGACGCTTACAAGGACAAAGGTAATTATTTATTCGCAGCCTAATAAGTCCACAATATTCTCTTTTCCCATAAAATGTAAGCCATGTGTATTTTTCCTTTCTCCCGACAATTTCTGAGAAAACACCAAAGAAATGTCGGAATTTTCACCCTGCGCGCCCTTCCATTACTTGAATTGCATGACGTCAAAAACTGAGATAGACTAGTGGGCTATTAGTCCAGACAGTTTCGCACGCGCTTGCGCTAATCGTCTGCTAGCTTATCTCACATTCTAATTGGATGAAAATAGCATGTTGTCATAATAATATGCGTTATGAAGACACCATTGTGGAGAATGGGCCCTAAATTTGTGAACCTACTTGCAAATTAGTTTGCATTCTCTCCTGATTTTGTAAACTAAACCTGAAGTTTGGGTCATTCACTTCCTTGTGGCCTTCTGTACGGAGCACTTGTCGTTAAAGAAACTAGTCAGCTTGTTTACACCTTTCGACGTATCGGTTCGTAGCTCGAAAACGAAATGAAAAACCAATATTTTAAACATCATTTTTAATAAGCTCATTGAATTCTGCAAACTATTAAAGAAGACTTAGAGATTGTGGAATTTCTTGTAAGTGACAGTAAAGAAAACTGTTTACTGGCTCAAAGAGGGAATCGGAATAGGCTTCTGTAATCTTTATGACGTCATACAGGACGTGTAATGACAGCTTACAGACGGTGACAATTCCCACATTCCAGTGGTGTTTTCTTACACACGGTCAAACGTTTGGAAATGTACGGGCTTTGAAGTTTTTTTTTTTGGGGGGGGGGGGGGNGGGGGGGGGGGGGGAAGGGTAAAACAATATGGATATCTTAAGCTGTGAAGCAAATATCTACCTCTGATCCTTTAAGCACGAAATAATAGAACAATGCAAAACCTATTACATATCTAAGACCGGTGAGATCCCAGCTTTATTTGTATAACATGGAACCACATGTTAGACATGGGTGGTGGATAGCGTAAATGAGGATCCCCCTCCTCCTTTACCCCTCCACACCCCTCCTCCCCATCCTTGCCTCCTTTCATTTCAGCCGCCTCTGACTCTAGTTCTCAGTCAGGGCATTTCTCACGTCCCCAGTCCTTTCTGTCTTCAACCTCACCACAACAACTGTTTGCTCGTTGTCCCCAGAGGGTAGGTGTACTATGGGCTTCCTGAGCATGTTACATTCCAACATTCTTATATATTTCTGTTCTACACTCCTAATACACTCTTCTTTATTAGTCAACTCCAACGAGGCGAACTTCCGGGTTGAGCAAAATAGTAGTGTGCTCGCGTTATCAAATCTCTCATCCGAAAATAAGAGATGCATTGGCCAGTTAAAGCCAGTGTAACAGACCATATAAGTCAATCATATTTTTGTGACAGTGGAATGGTGGAAAGCCAAAGTAAATGACTGTTGGAGGTTTGGCTTGCAATAACTGGATGACCACGTTCTTTCTCTCCTCCACTCTCTCTTCTTTTGTATACTTTTTGAAACCACAATACGGGTTTATGGCTGGCACAGGGAAATTTTCAACCAATCCATCCATCCATCCATCCATCCATCCATCCATCCATCCATCCATCCATCCATATCCATCCATCCATCCATCCATCCATCCATTCTTCCATTCTTCCATCCATCCATCCATCCATCCATCCATCCATCCATCCATCCATCCGTACCTGATTTGTCACCAGATGAAATCCAGTGAAAGAAAGACGAACTAAGTACAAACACTCAAAAAGCCAACAGCGACAAAAACATTACTAAGCTGATGTTGGCAGCAATTAACCTCAGACAGCGCACAAAGTCCTAGCCGGAAGTAGATCACCGCTGTGAACTCTTCAACGTCAAATTGATTCTTAAGACCCAGCTCAGCGTGAAGATAATGACATCGTCAAATTAGTGCGCATGCGCTGAATCCTGACCATCATTGCTTTTGTCTTTGCGACTGTTACTTTTGCCTTTGTCGTCTGGCCTTTCTTAAATCCAACAGAAATCCTCTCTTCCCTACCAACCAACTTTCCCTCCTTTTTTCATTGACCATGCTCTTTTCTCTCTTAAGAAAACCACAAAACTTTCTATATTACTTCATTTGTCTCTCGGATGTCCATCCACACTGGAAATTAATGGATCTTAATTGACTTTGGGACTGTTTCATTGCCTCATCCTCTTGCCTTCCGTGCAACCTATAGAATCATCCCCCTTCTCCCACTTTTCCCCTTGACCTCAATCATGAAAAAACTGTTATGTGCAATTTGTTTCAGGGATGTCCATCAACGTTCACAAATAAGGGATCTATATTGTCTTTGCTACTGACTTTTTGCCTTGTCCTGGTCTTCTTTAAGGCTGGTAGAAACCTCCCTTCCTCTCTTCTCTCTCATTCCCCCCACCCCACTTCCACTATCTCATTTGCCCTTGACTACACTCTTTTTTCTCTTTGAAAAATGTTTTAATGTGGTGTCTTCCCTGCATAACCACATATACAAATATTATGGGACTTGTATTTCTTTGCAGCAGTTTCTTTTCCTTGCTCTCTCTTTTCCCCTCCCTCCGTACACCGTCCACTCCTCTGTCTGTCTGTCTGTGTGTCTGTCTGTCTGTCTGTCTGTCTGTCTGTCTGTCTGTCTGTCTGTCTGTCTGTCTGTTTAGAGAAAATGTGTTGTTTTAATATCATTTCCGTCATTTTCCATTCACAGTGTTAAATAAATAAGTTTGTGCTGTAATCCTAACCTTCTTTTTTCACTCTTTTCTTTTGTTTCTGTCTTGCCTGCTCTTTGCTAGTTATGCTTCTTCTCCCTCTTTACTTTTCCACTTTTCACCGATTTCTTTATTCTGTCACATCGACTCTCTCTTTCGATCCATCCAGGCATCGCCTTTCTATTGCCACTTTGGTCATATGCTTTTTCTCTATACCGAGAGTAATTTTTTTCCTAATTTCCGTTCGCTCGATGTTAAAGCAAATTTAATGGGGGAAAATAACCTATGATTTTAACTTTTTGGAAGAAGAAAACCGGTCATTTTACCCACTTTATCCTACATTTCACATTTTCCCCAGCATCTTTCAAAGAGCGATTTTCCCCTAGGTGTGAGAACATGGTTTTTTTTTTTTCCGTAACGCCATTTTACCTAACACGAAGGCAAAATCCCTACGAGTGACAACACTTGTCCCAGACCATCTTTCGAAAGATTTCTTCCCGTCTAAGAAGCAGGAAACATGTGTCATCCCTAATATCTTAATCATTAATTTTCTGTGACATCATTCCGACGTCGGCGTTCATGCTCAAAAGGGTAGAACATGAACTGAAGTGACAATTTGGACGGACAACGTCGAACAGACACATTAAAATATATCACGACAAATTCTTCTCCCAGGGAGGAAAAAAAAATAGAAAGGGTGGAAGGAAAGCGAGGGTGTATTATCGGTTTTAGTGAAAGCGAGAAAGAAGGCAAAGCGTTAGTGGGAGTGGTTGAAATAGCAAGGATTTTGCCCATGCTTACTTATTTGACGAAGTACTAGATTGAGAAAGACGGGAAAAAAAGCAATAAATAATATTTTTTCAGAGGGGAAAGAATATATGGTTCGAGCTGTTGGGGGTGGGAGGTGGAGAGAGAGAGAGAGGGAGAGGGAGAGGGAGAGAGAG
>JAWQUT010000163.1:1012535-1042909 GCA_033807755.1 Ellobium chinense
TCTCTTATGGCAGAGGTCGGCATAGGTAGTTGGGATTTTCTGGCGTTATTATCATTGTGCACTTTACAAACTAGGCGTGAAATTCACATTATGATTCTAGAATTCGATTGAAAAAATTCTGTTACAATATGAACTAAAATGTAGTCGTTCAGAGGGTACATTTTGCACATCATGCTTTTTCAAAGATATTCCCTTTTCAGAAATACTTGACCTTTTCATGGAACCGAATAATGGATTGAGGATGTAAAATAACGAAGGATGTCCCTAAATACGGACTTCATCACGACTCGTTGGACAATGTGCATTGATGAATGAATGAAAAAAATTTGCCTTGGGGGGGGCATCATTATATTCCGTTTTTGTTATAGACACGTCATTACGTAATAAAAAGAATTAGATGACTCGCCCTTCAACCACAATGATCTTCATATACGCATCATGAATTTGGCAAAATTACGATCCAGTCACTTGTTTTTTGTTTGTCCCAGTTCTGTTTGACTGACTTATCTATAGCTCCATAATGCCACTCTTGGCTGGAAATATATTTTCTGTAAACATACGTTTTTGTTGGAGCGGATATGTACAAAGTCTAGTCAGAAATGGAGATTGAAAATATCTATGGCCTTGTTTTAATTTCAATAAGTTCAAAGTTTGAGGCAAAGGCGTCTTTTTATGTGATTGAGGATTTATGTGTGTAAATGTGCGTGTGTGTGTGTGTGTGTGTGTGTGTGTGTGTGTGTGTGTGTGTGTGTGTGTGTTTGTATGAGTGTGTGCATGTGTATGTGGGAGGGCGAGGGTTATTTTGGGTTCTACTGGCAGGTGGGATGGGGGAGGGCTTTAAGGATTCATTATTATACATTACATCAACTTTACCCCTCCCCCTCCCCCCACCAAAAAAGAAAAAGCAGTTTATAAGTCATTATAATTATCCTAGTCGATCAGATCACTAAGTAACATTCTCAGCTCACTGGGAAGCATACATTGTCGTTGGTATTTTACAGGAACTAATCATTAGCATTTTGACATTATCTTTCATTATTTGAGTCAGACTCCCGTTTTATAGACGGCTAGAGCGAGGAAAGTGTTAATGATATGCACTATTATTCCTAAGGTTTGTACAGTAACAATATGCCTGGAATCAAAACCCACGAGCCCCAGAGCTTGACTATAACGCCGTAACCACACGGTTCCGCAGACTTACACAAAATAACAAAAACATACAACAAGACAGATGTGGGAGAAGCCGACAGCAAAATTTTCGGAGACCAATATCAACAAAAGGGTCCTCGTTCAATTGAACGATGCTTTGTCATTTTTTCTGGTTTGTTATCTTGTTAAAATAGCTTCAAGCAGACTGGACATTTCTAGATCAATTTGCATTGAAAATGTCTTGATGTGGAACTCTTTGCTCAACTCTCTTTAGATTTGACAAAGAAGATTGCTGGGTAACAACAACTTTTTCATGACTTCAACTGAAGCTTGTAACGAGTAAGCAAGTGTTACTCTAAAGCCTGTAACAAGTACTCGTAACGGTGTTACAATGTAGTCTTTACAACATTTCTGAAGATTGCACGCCCTAGTGTCAAAATAATGCATGTATTGCATGTGTCATATCATTACCACAGACACGGACTCCACTGACCTCATTACACTCTATAAACCTGCGCATCCAGAAAACGCTTCGGTGCATTTTGTGAGCCTCAGAAGTATTATGAACGACCCACATTCCCCATCAATGTGGCAATACAAGTAGAAAAGACGGGGCAATCAGTTTCAATGAACACCCCAAGTCCCTAACGAAATTACTTCTTGCGTCTAACAGGCAAAATGGGAACACAATAATCTCGACACCGTGCGGGAGAAGGGACCGGTGTTGTATCAACCACCGACCACCCTAATGAAATCATCCGGGACAAAAGACGACCAGGGAAAGAACTAAACGGATCTTGATCCGTTTTGCTCCCGGAGGCAGTGGAGAGATGGCGCTGTCGTCTATTACTCGGAACAACGTTAGGGGTACCCAAAAAGTAAGTTAGACAGAGCGTCTCTCCTACCTCAAACAACTTTTTTTTTAGGCACATCAGGGTTACTGTCAAGGACTTTTGTGAGATGCAGTATGAGAGAGAGAGAGAGAGAGAGAGAGAGAGAGAGAGAGAGAGAGAGAGAGAGAAAGGGAGAAAAGAGAGAGAAAGTGAAATAAAAATGAAGAGCAAGAGAATAAAATAGAAATGAAATGCTCTCTGGAACATTTTTCAAATGAAAGAAAGAGAGAGAGAGAGAGAGAGAGAGAGAGAGAGAGAGAGAGAGAGAGAGAAAAAGAGAGAGAGAGAGAGAGAGAGGGAGGGAGGGAGGAAAGAGAGATTGAGGAAAAAAGTAACCGATACCAGGATAAAATAGAAGCGCATTGCTCTTAATGTTTGACACGTATCAAATATTAATATCGGCCTAACGAAGTCTAAATCAAACCTCTTCCACTGAGAAATGTAATTTCCTGTGAAAATAATTACCTCTGGCTGGCTCCGGAAACGAACTGGATTACACTGCACTGTACTTCCTAGGCTTTTGATAATTTCACAGTCCTCTAAGCCTGTGCGTTGTGTTTCCCTAACACTCATTATTATAATTTATATCACATTAACCACGTTGACACGTGCAAGTCAAATCTGAAAACATTACTTTTAAGTAATAAAAATGTAGCCACATGTGTGTAAATGTGTGTATGTGTGTGAGCAGTAAGATAAGGTATATGTAGTTGTAAAGTCTTTCATATGAGTCCAAGTGGAGTGGCAGACCTAGATACAGTACGTGTGTGTCGATTTCTGAATGAACATAAAACACTTATAGTTTATAGTATTCTTGTTTATGGATAAAGCGCTACAAATATGTGAATCATTATTATTACAGTTTATTAGTATTTTTATAATTATTTTTGCTACTATTATTACTACTATATTACTATATTATCATATTTTAAATCTTGATGATTACTTTTTGAAAATAGCATGATCGCTGCACAGACTTGGCATTTTGGCAGTGAACATCAGTTCAATGTTCCGCCCATTCGGCCTATTCTAACTTTTATATGATACTGCTTAATTCACATTTGATATTTTGCTAGGCCGAGGATATTTGTAACAGCATGAAAGTAATAGCATGCTGTGAGCGATTTCATCTTAATGTTGGCAATTTCACGCGGAAAGTAAAGAAGTGTGAGTCAGAATTGCCTATTTTGGACGTATGGAAAAAAACAATTACTCAACATCTTCCCGTATATTTTCCTTTCGATACAGTTTACGTCTGATAGGGTGACACCCTGCACTAGCAACCTACTGACTATTCAATGATCGACTCGCTATCCTAAACATCGAACCAAACAATAGGCCTGCTAAGCACACGGTCATCCATCCATTTAGTAGATTTAAACGATCCTGCTGACTGAACAGCCAGAGAAGTAAGCCAGCCAACCAACCAATCAAACATCAAGAGAGAGCGATCCATCAGCCAGTCTGCCAACTGACCAGCCTTTCACAGTTTATGGTCAGCCGAGAACCAACTGGTCAGTCGGCATACCATACCATACCATACCATACCATACCATACCATACCATACCATACCATACCATACCGTGCCGTACCCTCCCGTACCATACCGTTTCGTGCCGTGCCGTACCATACCATACCATACCATACCATACCATACCATACCATACCATACCATACCGTACCATACCGTATAATACCGAGCCGTGCCGCACCGTGCTGTGCCGTACCATACCATACTATACCATACCGTACAGTACCGAACCGTACCATACCGTACCGCAACGTACCGTACCGTACCAACCAGTCGGCCAATCACCGAGAAAACAAGCACGCAAACCATCTACATACATAATTATATTGTCTACCAACCACTCTGTCAATCGATCAACCTGAGTTGGTGGTAAGGTGAAAACCAACCAACCAACCAGCCAGCCAACCAACCAACCAACCAACCAACCAACCAACCATCCATCCAACCACCCACGCACATTGTATAAAACCCCTCACTCACCTTCTATAACGAGCAAGAGAACAACGTCAATGCTTCGGGGAAGAATCATTGCGCCGCCTTAGAACCTAATCGGCGTCCGCGCATCCGGAAAAAGCTTCGTTCATTAGTCCAACGAGAAGACTTGAAAGTAGTCCCGGTATCCGTAGACACTGAAGGAAGAAAGAATGGACAGGCATGTAATGAGGAAAAATGAGAAGAGGAACTATATTATTCTAAAGATGGAAGTGAAGGTGACAGATAGGCCGAAGGTTTGGGGACAAAGAAGACACCACCACATAAATGAATGACAGATGAACAAATCATGTGACATCTACATTACTCGCACAATCAAGGGCGGAGAAATGAAATTATTTTAGACAGGGGAGGGTTTTGAATCCGCATTAACATGCCTTTGCCTCTGTTTATGTGTATTTGAATAGCCTTACTGTTAAGACACAAAGAGACTATATCCTGATATCTCAAAATGATAATAATAAATATAAGTGCATAACACAAGGAAATCCACTCTTCTATTTTCTTTTTAAAACCGTATAATCGCAAAACTATATAAAGCCACTGGGAGAGATGATACGTCCCACGCAATGCTCTCAAAAAACCGCCTCACATAATCTCATAAAATTGACAAGAGATAGCGTGCTACGCCTATTTTTTACAAATTTATTACCGCTTATCGCACTGTTTTGAAAGCTTACATTAACAGTTTTCTCAGAATTATCATTTGTATTTAGTTCGCAAAAGTTGCATCGTCAATTTTTCAAAATTTACCAACATGACGTCTGCCATTCAATTTGATATCCCGTGCCGAGCCCTCGTTATCTGATTCTATTGAAACACCACAAAGCGATGACAAAAACAAGTTATTTTATCTACATTTATCATTTTTATATCGTTTGCAAAAGTTGGATGCCAATTGATTTTTTTACATTACCAGCATGTCCGCCACTCTTTTTGAAACCCTCATGCCGCGAGCGAGCTATCATTTTCAAACGCCGCAGGGCGGTATTGAGAACAACTCCAAGTTAGAAGGTTAAAGTGGTCTCAACGACATTATGAGTGTTTCATCCCATACTCTGTGCGCATGTTAATCAGCATTTATTATGTTCGTTTTTTGAACTGGTAAATACACTATATTATACTGTACTGTACTGTACTGTACTGTACTGTACTGTACTGTACTGTACTGTACTGTACTGTACTGTACTGTACTGTACTGCACTGTACTACACTATACTATACTATACACAAAAATATGTTTACCAGCTTTTCACCAGAACTACCTCTTACTTCGATTTCTAGTTGAAATTTCAGATCTTAAAGCCCTGACTTGATCTAGACTATATTTATACTGTCATTTGCGGCAGTACGCCCCTCCTAAGATCAATATCATGTGTCTCTCTCTCCATGTTGTCTAATGAACACCCTCGCGTAGCCACTAATCTTATATTGTTATTCCCTAGACTATCTTTTATCCGTAATCAGATAATAGAATGTGAGCACGCCTAGAGCGAACTGATGATAAGATGCGAGCGACCTTTTACCGTTTCTACCTTGTTTTCATACTTGGGGATGTCTTTTAGATTGTTTTGTAAGCCTGATGAGAAATATACGGCGAAGAGTCAATGATCATATTATTATACAGAGCAGCGTTGCCCAATGGTTGCGGTGTTGGGCGCAAGATCTAAAGATCATGGGTTTTGGGTTTGAATCCCCTATCGCGGTCGTATTGTACGTGCCTTGAGAAAGCATTTCATTCACATTTTCCTGAGTTCACTGGTATGTGAAATGGGCAACTGGCTATAGGCTGTGGAAGATATGGTTAGAATGCTTAGTGATCAGCGCCAGTAATTGGCAGGAGTATTGTATACTCCCCAGGATGTTGAGAAAGTCCTAGAGTGATCAGAGCTGTTAGGGGAATAACAGTGTGAAGTCGCGTGAGCGGCTATTATTATTATTACTGTATGCATAAATATTGTTGGTATATTTATTATATATATTGTATACTGCTGGTGAGGGTGAGATTGCGGGTGGGTGAGGGGGAGGGAGTGAGGGAGTATTATCATTCCTGACAATGTAAAGTAGACAGTACTGTCATGAAGCAATTAGACAATTACATATGATATCAGACCCCATCTACACCATGTTCATAACTATCACCACTACCAGCACTATCGCTACAACTACACCACTAAAGTCACCAACATATCATCACGACAATTGTCATTCATTTTATCAGACATAAAACACAGAATGCAAGTACATAATTATCACATAAGACCCACTTTATACCATCTTTATAATCACCACCACCGCCATCATCACCATCACTACTACCATCACTACTACCACTACCCGCACCACACCACCACCACCATCACCATCATCATCCTCATCATCATTATCATTCCTGTTACTGACGGAAATTACATTACACACTTAACAAGTAGCCAAGTACATATCGCAAAAGACACACCAGTCTTCACCATTTTCCTCTTCGCAATCATCCAGTCTCAATGGAACAAGTACCACATTAATAACGCTCCACAATCATCACCACCATCATCACCACCACTTCCACCATCAACACAACCGTCACCATTACCATCACCGTCAACACCACCACCACCATCATCACACCACTATCACCACCCTCACCATCATTATCATTCCTGTTACTAGACTTAACAAGTAGCCAAGTACATATCGCACCAGACCCAGTCTTTACCATTATCCTCTTTACTATCACCAAGTACCCCCGGAATAACGATCCACAATCACCACCATCAATACCCCACCACAACCACTACCACCATCCTCATCATCATCATCATTCCTGCCACTAGACAGAGATCACATTACATACTTAACAAGCAGCCAAGTGCATATCGCACCAGACCATAGTCTTCATCCTTATCCTCATCACCATCATCAAGCACCCCTGAAACCAGCCCCAAATGAATAACGCTTCCCAATCACTATCACATCATTATCACCACCACCACCATCACTGAACCACTACCATCCTTCTCATCATCATCATTTCTGTTATTAGATAGAGATCACGTTACACACTTAACAAATAGCTACGTACATATCTCACCAGACCCAGTCCTCACCACTATCCTCTTCGCCATCATCAAGCACCTCTGAAACCAGCCCCAAATGAATGACTCTCCTCAATCACCATCATTATCATCCCCACCACCACCACCACCACCACAACCACCACCACCATCCTCATCATCATCATTATCATTCCTGTTATTAGACAGATATCACGTTACATACTTAACAAGTAGCCAAGTACATATCGCACCAGACCATAGTCCTCACCATTATCCTTTTCGCCATCATCAAGCACCCCTGAAACCAGCCCCCAAAATGAATGACGCTCATAGACCAAAACAAACATGTGATCCGATATAACCGTAATGAATCATTGGAACTTGAATCACTTGAGCCCCCCGGATTCATTCCCTAACATTGGTTAAAAGCACAGGGCGAGAGGGTCGTGGCAGGAGAAGACCCGAAGATGACGGTTGATGAGATTAAAGTGTCTCGAATGTTTTACAAGTGCCGATAAAATTGCGATCATACCCTGGGCCAGGGTCTCCTGGTTGAGGTCCAAGGGTTCTCCACTTTTGGGGTCGCGAACTTCTTAGGATTACATCGTTGGGGGATGGGAAAGTCTGGGATGGGCATACTTTGAAGCAGCTTAGCTAAATGGCTCGGGTGTTAGATTCAGTTGAGAACTTGCGCATTTACGATGGGATCTTTTACCATGGTAAGAATTATATTATTAAGATAGGATCTCTTACCATCGTAAGAATTACATTAACTCTGCATGTTTAAAGCTATTAACTTTGCATTCAGCACCAATACACATAAGATGGATGGTAAGAGATGCCATCGTTAATGCGCAGGCTCTCAATTAACTCTGCCTATTGAAAGCTACTAAGAGTGCGTTCAGCACTAAATGTACCAATGAAATTCTTATGTAAGTTTCTCTTTAGAACCCATCGTTAATGCACGCGTTCTCAAATGATTAAATATTGTGAATTCATTCGCTTTACACAGAACTATAGTTTACCAGTTACTTTCCCATGCAAAGCATGGCTAAATTCCTTATGCCTTATTCTACAACAACCAATGTGTTTCATCTTTACTGACGCCATAAGGAGGTTTGGCAAATCGTTGGCATTTTTTAAAAACATTAATTTGGGCCCACGCCTAAAATAAATCCGTCAACTCCATTCTTCTCGAAACCAAATAACAAAAATATTTTGACGCCCCAATGAGGTATAGTGACTAGTTGGCATGTTTTTTCGTAATTTTGGCATCACACTTAAACTAAATCTGGCAACCCTATATGGGATCTACTCTCCAATAATAATTTGTCCTGGAGATCTAGTTTATGTTTCTCTCTTGACTATTTGCTATATTTCTATTGAGCCTGATAATAACAAAACGGAGTGATTGGAGTTTAATTTTCAAGAACCGTAATTTCCACTATTTTGACTTGGATTTACGGTCTTTTAATGAAAAAAAAATAGAAAAAAAAAGCCCGGCGATGGTCGATGTTCTGGGTACAGAAGACTTTGTCTGTTTCTGGCCAAGTCTATTACAGTAAAAATAATTAGAATAAAATCAGCTTGATGTGAAGCGTGAAGACAATGCCATTACCAGAATGTCAGGAGTTCTACGGCACGTCTTTATGGGGTCAGCCGTCCCCACGATCAATTTCAATTAATGGAGAGTTATACCCGGAGACAAGCTCTCACTGACAGATAATAGATCAGTATTTGTTCAGCCAGTACTTAGTTAAAGAACAAGATGGAGATGGAGCAGTTTGAACAGAGCTTAAGAGTCGCAAGATAAGATATGAGATGGGAACCAAGATACCAGGGAATGTCTTTGAGTGGGAATCACAGCTAAAGGAAGAAAGGAAAGCTCGATACAGAACGACCAGAGATCTGAGCAGCCATGCCTTCCATAGACATGTTAAGGTAGAAGAAGAAGAAGAAGAAGAAGAAGAAGAAGAAGAAGAAGAAGAAGAAGAAGAAGACGAAGAAGAAGAAGAAAAAAAGAAGCGATAGAAGAAGAAGGAAAAAAAAAGCATCTGCCACAGTTTTCTCTGTGAAATGGGTATCTGGCAATAGGCAGTGGAAACAATGTTAAATGTTTGTGATCGGTTATAAAACGCTAGGGCTCGGCAGTTTGATCTTCTGTTAGTCTGCAATTCGACTTTGGAAAAAGACGACGGCCAATAAATTACCATTGTGTTCTCTTGTGTCGATGTGGCTCTGTCTTCACGATCGAGAGCAGATGGCCAGACGATGGTTGCTAATGAAGAAAGTTAGATTCTAGTCTTCCTCCCTTCTCAATCTCAATAACTGCTGTGATAGAGGATAGTTACTTTCACTGTCTGACACTTGCCTCCTATTTTTGGGTTCATTTTTTTTTTTTAAACTTATGAATGAAAGTCACAAAAGTAATTTGGATGAAAAATGAGGCTTTACACATCTTAACATTGGCCAATGGATTACGACGTATGAACCAAAATCTGAAGATTGTGGGTTCAATTCCTGCCATGGATAGCATTATCTATGGTAGTTGTAATTGCTTTGGGAAAACATTTCATTCACAATTTCCTTAGTTCATCAGTCTGTAAAATGGGTACCTGGATATAGGAAAGGACAGAAACTGTATGAATACTATGGTTTAGAGCCTGTTAATGGCAGCTAGCCTGTATGCTCTCCCGGAGCTGAGAAAGTCAAGGAGTGATTTAGCCTGCCGGGGTAGCAAAAATCGGAAATTGCTTGAGAGGGGTTTGGTCTGGATATAAGACATCATAATTTTTATTATGATTATTATTATTATCATAATATTAAACCAGCATATTTATTACGAAACATAAGGTCTCACTGGAACATACTTAGAGCACTGTGAGGGTACTGTACACTTTAATTGTTTGAGAACCCTTGGCACTTATTTTGATCTGCCACTATCTTTAGTTCGTCATTTCTGGAACCAGACAAGGAACTTAATAAAATTCATCACACACTAATAACAATAATGATGATCTAGTAGTCCAGGCCCTTCTCTGCGCTACACTAGCCATCTCTCCCATCATGCGTAAGTGATACTAACTGTGGTCGTTGACGTTATTCGCCAGACAAGACGTGAGTAGACCGTGCCATCATCTGACCAGCTCATATCGGGAGATGAGTGTTTACCATTTTGCTCCGCATGAAAAGGTTGTGCATGATAATGTTTTAGAGCTGTCTAAGAGCAAGTACCTTTTGGATCCGGAGACGGTATATCACGTCATTTTGCCGATGTAAGCGGAAAAAAACCCCACTCCGGAGCAAAAAAAAAAAAAAAAANAAATCCCAGATCTTTTATCTCTTTCATTTTTTTTTTATATATAAAGCCACAAAACAAAACAAAACAAAAAACCCCGAAAGCCGCCATATCTGATTAATGAAGGGCATACTATTCTATTTTATTCTCATTGAAGGGGAGGAGTATGAGCCCGAACTGATATTCTCTGGAAACTTTGCTATAAGGGATTTTACCAAAATTTTCGTGGAAGATCAATTTTAAACCAGTTTCAGGAGAAGGGCCGCTAAAACCTAACACGAACATTTCTCGTCCCTACTGGGTATCGAGCACAAGGTCTCTCAACTTGCTAGTCTGGACGTGTGACCACTACTGACATATCGTCGCCTTAGCTTACAAGACAGTGTTCTATGTCCATTTGGTAAAAGTCTGGAGAGTCTTCCACTGTGTACTTGGGTTACTGCTAGAGACTCGGTGAAGAAAGAAATATCCTCTAAGTCCTTTGATGAAAACTACGGTCTTTCTTTCTTTCTTTCCTCATCTCTTTCCAAACCCTAATCCTGCCTTCAACCCTAACTCAAGCACACTATGGCAGAGTCCCCAGATCTTATTCGAATGGACATAGAACACCTGTAAACTGATGTGACGATATTACAGATTTTACGCTCGCTGATTGGCGGAAGGAATAGTGTGATGTGTGCAAATACGATCCTGCTCGTATATATATATAATATATCAAACACACCCTAATTTGTATCGCTGGTCTGGAACAACGCATTGGCCATTTTGGGAATCCATGGAGACATAAAATGGGAAGATAATACCTTAATGAAATAATATAATATGATCAGAACAAGAATTCGAACGATCTCGAACCAATGTGAGATCAAGGATACTCCTTAGGCCATAATATTGGGTTCACTCTAATTGCAATTCGGTTAATCACAAACAACAACAACAACAACAACAACAACAACAACAACAACAACAACAACAACAACAAAAAGACCCCAAACTGACAGAGACTCTGATTTGTTAAAACGTCAATGGATAATCCCAATTTCTTTAATGGCAACATTTTCTATTTGCCATTAGGAATTTAGAGGTCAACGAGGTCAACATCTCAAATGACGTCTTTCTCTTTGTTCAGTCCTGGACTGATCCTTTCTAGATTTATGTTGGCCTGTATGCTACTGATAACTGTACCTTTCTTTATTTTTGCCAATTGCTAAATGTCACTGAACAATCGCAATTACTTTTAAAGGCAACTGTTTCCATTCCCCAAGAAAATTTTGGATTAAGCGGAGTCAACGTGCAACACTTCTCACTCGAAGAACTTCCCATCTACTCAACCGTAGATGCTAGACATTTGCTAGATCGATATTGCCCTGCTTGACACTGATTACCATACCTGTCGTAGTTTTTTTAAAAACTATAATTTGCTAAAATGTTGCTGGACAATCGCAATTCCTTTTAATAGCAAATGTTTCCATCTCCTACCAGGAATTGGGAGTAAAGTGGATCGACTGCACAGGAAGGACTCTCCCTATGTTCAACGATCAACCTAAGATTCTAGACACTTCTAAATCGATACTAGCCTGCATGTCACTAGTTACTGTACCTTCGGTAATCAGAGCGAAGAGGTTCGTAATGAGAAGATAACCGCCCTGTTAGGGAAATGTCAGGCATAACTAATTATTCCCCCTTTGCCATGAAGTCCTCTTGAACGGAAGTGCGTTCGGAAGCGAGGCGAAGGCACATGGCACAGAGGCTTATTATACATTGTATTTTACTTGTGTCTAACGATATGTCTGAAACTGTCTATTATATATACTTAAGAGCAGTTCATTTTTTGTATGTCTGATTTGCTGCGTAGACAGTAATGATGAATGACACCGTGGATCCTGATATTGTTAGCAATACTGTTGCCTGTTGTTCTTGATGCCAGTGTCGAGATGTCGACCTCTGTATTGATCATATTCTAAAATCTTTTACAGTCTTAGTTTCAGAGCCGGGCTGAATAACAAGCCTCCAAAGTGCCGTTATTTATCCGTACGTTAGTTGTCACTAGAAGTCTTGCATAAAGTAACCTAGCAAGTCATACAGAACTTTATAAAATGAATCTAGCCCACCTGAAGATAATGTGAAGCTCATATTAGTCTAAACCAATAATACATCTTCAGTGTGGGGTTTTTTTTGGTTTGCTCCTTGCATAAGAAGTGTCTTCATCTTTGCTTATTCGTACAGCGTAAGCGATAAATATTGTAAACAGCTCATGTTTCAGTGGCGTTCATAAGAAATATGGGTTGTACGACTGCTGGCTGCATCTCATCAACATCGTACGACTTATACTGTTACCATCAACACGATCATCACCACCATTGCTGAGACGACGACAGCAAGGACAATAACAACTTCAACAACAAAAGAACATCCACGACACTCACCATTTGAATAGAATCTTGTCTATCCACACGGCCACACACCGTCGTGAGAGAAATTTAGTGGTTTTCTTAGATCAACAATCTGTCAACAGTTGCTTAGTGAAGGTCAACATAGGTAGATGCCTTTAAGGGAATCTTTCTTCAGAGTCTTCTATCCTTGCAGGGCTTGTCACTTAATCTTTGGGGGTTATAGAGTCGTCTGAGGAAATGAAGAATAAATTCATATAGCGAATAATAATAATAATAATAATAATAATAATAATGACAACAATAATAATAATGTGAACATGTTGATGTTAGTAGCTGTAGTGCTTAAAATGTTCATGTGCTGTCCCGTTTCATACTGTATTTTGCCCATGTGCCACGGCTGTGGTCTGGGCTTATTCCCAATAAATTTGTTAAACTTGTTAAACTTGTCGTAGTAGTAATATTTATAATAACAACAATAAATAATAATAATAATAATAATAGCAACAATATTGATGATGATGTATGATAATAATAATAATAATAATAATGATAATAATATTAATAATGATAATAATAATAATAATAATAATAATAATAATAATAATAATGTAATGATAATGATAATAAATGATGATGATGATGACGATGATGGTAATGATAATAATTATCTTGATAACAATAATCATAATAATAATAAATTTCATTTATAGAGCGCCCAGTCCAAACAGGCTCTGAGCACTTTACCGCAGGAAAAAGCAAGATACTCAAGCATACACTCATGGGTGAATACAGTACAATAATTTTGGTAAGATGAATAGCGAGAGACTGGGTGGGCCGGGCCGCCTGAAAAAAAAAATCAATCAAAGAAGTGTTTGGACAAGTGTGTCTTCAACCTTTTTAAAAACTTCTTAGACTGTTTATTTCCGAATATATTTCAGTAGTTTATTTCAAACAAATGGACAGATATAAAAGTGAAAATAGTGTTCCACTTGTAGCATGAAGAGAACATGGATAACTAAACTGCCACCTCACACATTCATGCACGTTGCAGCAGAAATGATTAGAACAGATCTAGAAATCAATTCTCTAACTGAAGAGCGAGCCATCATCTCGATGAAGTGACAATTTTGCCTTGCATTGTTTTCCGATTGATCCCTGCTGAACACAGCTAAAAAGAGATGGCGGAGTGAACATTACAAATTATTGTTGCTTCCCTTGAATTTTTGGTTTTTATTTTTTACGTGTAAACTGTTGTCCAGTCACTCGCCAAACACTCGAAAGGTTCAGAGACGAACAGCAACACGGCTTTAATGAATTTCTGATTGTTCAGCAAGGGTCAGTAAGGTACAGCGACGAACAGCAACGCGACTTTTATGAATTTCTGGTTGTTCAGCAGGGGTCAATCGGAAAACAATGCAAGGCAAAATTGTCGCTTCAACGAGATGATGGCCCGCTCCTCAGTTAGATAATTAATTTCTAGATATATTCTAATAATTACTGCTGCAACGTGCATGAATGTGTGAGGTTGGCAGTTTAGTTATCCATGATTCTGTTCACACTAAAAATGGAATATTATTGTCATTGTAGTTTTTTTCTGTGTGTGTAGGTAAGGCTAGTTTGTGATAGAGCCAAAACTCTTATCTTTTGGACAAAAAGTGGCGACAGGATCACCCATGCATTAATAAAAAATGATAGGAGCACAGATCACTTTTATTATTGTATATTCTTCTCTAATTTTACAGTAAAAATCTGAAATTTTAGGTTTATTCACTACGATCGTTGAGCGCAGAGTAACGCTGTCATCAATAAAAAAAAAAAACGTCACCGTTTTCACCAGCTCTCATTCAGTTTGCATTTAGCCTGAGTAAAAAAGGAAAATTTTCGGTATGTTTTAAAGCAGCTTTGTGAAATGCCGTTGTCGAGAAAAATTAAAGTTTATGGTCAAAACGAGCAAAGATAGGCGGAGGTGCTACCTTTTCCTAGGGTCTGTAATGCACCTAACATAGTGTGCAACTTATCCCCATGAATGCATTGGATTTCCATGCAAAATTACACACCAGTGTGCTGAATGGTGCATTCTTCTTCCTCAAGGATGGTGATCTTAAGACAAGTATCATTTTATGATAGCACCAGCTGTTTGAAAGTAGATTTCACTCATGGATATCATTATGCTTGATCCTTCAGAGGTTTTTGCTGATTTTCCGTCTTGATGCACAGTTATGAGGAACTAGCAACACACTTTGATGTAAAATGAAATAATGTTAATATCTAGACAGAATACTGATACTGAAGAAGATCCAATTATAGGATCGAAAATTTTATTAAACTAATTTCTTCGTTTCATTTTGGATTGTTTCGTTCCTACACTGTTGGCAAGTGCGTGCCCCTCAAATATTAATATCTAGACAGAAAATCTAGAAAAGCCTCTGTAGGATCATGCACCGAGATATCTAGGAGACATACATGAAATGTGGTGTCAAACAACTGATGCTATCCTAAATGACAAGTGTCCTAAAATCATCACCCTTGAGAGAGAAAAATACACCATTCAGCACTTGGGTGTGCAGTTTTGTGTAGAATTCTCTTGCACTCATGGTGATTAATTGCACACCACATTATGTGCGTGGAAACTTCTGGAAAAAGGTAGTGTCTTCCCTTAAGAGTAAAATTCGCCCCCGGGGGACAAGGCATGCGGAGAGGAGAAAACACCGTTATCAAGCAGTGTTCCACTCCCAGATGCTATGAAGAAATTTCAGTGTGACAAAGTATTGAAAATACCAATATCTCCTTTCCCCTCATGCCCACTCCTTCCACTCACTCCATCCAGCCTTCAATCAGAATTTCTAGATAGCTAACGTCTGCTGCTTGAATCTGCTTCCGAGCAGCAGTCAGCAGAGTGGTCGATAGGTAGAGCGCTTGTCTGTAGGCACGAATGGCCTCAGGTTCGAATCCTGCTATCAACAGGGTTCCCTCCCTCGGGACGTTAGAGTTTATTTTCATGCTTTTCGAACGACGTCCTGCTATGGACGGCCATCCGAGCAAGCCCAGTCGATCACCACAAGGACACCAAAATTACAATTATGGCTATGTCTTTTTCTCACGAAAAGATCAAGAGAGCGGTTCTTAATGCAACGTACAGGCCAGCCCAGCCACCGCTGACGCGAAGAATGCGACTCTATTTATAGTGGAGGAGCATTTTATCTAATCATAATCGATTAAATAATCAGTCTGATGGCATTGAAAGCGCTTGGAGTGCTCGCGGCCTGATTTGGTACGTCCACAAGAGGGAAAAAAGAGGTGTGTAAGTATGGAAAGAGGAAGTTACCGACTTGTATTGAGAAAGAAAGAATGACGCAAGAAAGAATGACGTTAAGGACAGAAAGAATTAAAGATAGAAAGAAATAAAGGAAGAAAGATAGAAAGAAGGGAAGAAGGAAAGAAAAAAAAGAAAGAAAGAAAGAAAGAAAGAAAGAAAGAAAGAAAGAAAGAGACAAGAAAGAAAGGAAGAAAGAAAGACAGAGAGAAAGAAAGAAAGAAGAAGGGAAAAAAGAAAGAAAGAAAGAAAACAAATAACAAGAGAAAGGGAGAAATTTGTATTGTTTGAGAACTTGCGCATTAACAATCGGATCTTTTACCATCGTAAGAATTCCTTTATTACATCACTGCTGAATGCACCCTTACTTAATACTAGCGTTCAACATGCAGAGTTAATATAATTCTTACTATAATAAGAGATCCCATCGGTATTGCGCACGTTCTCAATTGTTTGTGGTAACTTTTAAGTCCCTTTCCAGCACAGTTATGGTTAGACATTATATGAGAAAATAGGGTTTGACTCCTGTCTGGATCTGAACAATAGGGTGTCATTACATCGAAAAAAAAAACAACCCAAGAAAGAAACCTGCTGTTAACTTTAGATGGGCAAGTGTTGCACCCAGGCAACACACCACCACGACGGAAAGGTATCTTTGGTCTTCTTCATATTATCCCCAGCCGCTCTAGATTCATTCTACTTAATAAATTCTGTTTAGTATGACTTGCCACGCTACATTATGTGAGACTTCTAGTGGCCACTACGGTACATGGATTAAAGCACTTTGAGGGGAATCGTCCATCAGCCGGTCGTTACCTATTAAATAACACATGGATTATGCATATGATCACATATTCTTGAGAGTAGCAGATTTAAAAAAGGTGTTATTTCTATCCGAGTTCAGTAAAACTTTATCGGCGAACAAGTGGTTCCTGCTTGACTGATAGCAACAAGCTTGCTCAAGTTCAAATGTAAGTCAGTTGTACAAAGAAGGCATCGTGGTTCAAGTCTTCAAAAACTGACAGATTATCTGATAGTCCAATAAAAGAATTGAAGAATTCTTACGATCACCACTTGGGTGGTCTTCAGCCTTTTTTACGTGTCAGAAGGTAAGAATTCGAAGTTATGAGATGGGTTTTACCAATCGCCCACTGAGTATTTAAAAAAAACAACAAAACAGAAAACAGACAAAAATGTCCTGAAGACTCTCAGGAAACTTTAGCAAAGTTTCCAATGTTTTAGCCCAGGAAAACTCATTTAAAGAGAATTTGAATGACATAAAAATTGCTAACTTCCATCCACAACATGTGAGCATGAAAACAATAATCTGAAAAAAACATATGAAAATTCCAGGGTGTCAAAATGACTTTCAGAGAAATCAATTCACTAAAGTGACGGCTCATATACATAGTATTTGGCAATACCGAAACTGTAGTTTTGAATTTTCCATTTTGTTGGTGAATGCAGGAACTTGTTAACCGTGTAACCAGTGCAAATAAGTGGATCTGGTGGTCACATTTCCGCTCTAAATTTATATGTCTCGTCCTCCTCCTCCCCCCCCCCNCCCCCCCGCTCCAACCGCATTCATTCAAGCATTCATTGACGTCTGTTCTGATTTTGTCTCCAAGTGCTATGCATATTAAGATATTTTCCAGTACAAAAGAATAATTTTCTATTAATGAGAAAATATTTTCAAACTCTCGGAGCACATTTTCCCAGATTTCCCACACGGATAATTCAAAAGGACTAATATAAGCGGATCAGATGGGATTCCCAAAATTTGGATATCCCTTCATTAATGAAGGAGATCGTTAAAAGCAGAGTCTCTGGTGTGATTATCTAATTCACATTTTTTTCACCGATTACATGTTAAAGTTTTTTGTTATGGTGCAATTCCAACAGAATACCACATTTATTATTACACTATTTTCTGAAGCGCTTTGACTTTACACCAATTTGTTTTGATTGTTTCTAGCAGAAGCTAATTCATCTTTAAAATAATATAAACCGAAACTGGTTGTGTAAGGTCAGAGGTTTCAGACAGTAGCACGACTGACGTGATATTCCACTGGAATGGCTATTTTAGTCGCTAAGTTACAGGTAACTTAGGTAACCTTAATGAAACCATTTTGCCGTAGCTGATGACAGTGTGAAACATTCGCCGTTTTGATTTGTTCATTTTCTTAAACTTATGTGTCACTACAAGACTTTTCAGTTTTCATTCGATAAATAAATAAATAAATAAATAAATAAATAAATAAATATTAGATAAATAAATAAATAAAAAATTAAATAAATAAACAAATAAATAAATAAATAAATAAATAAATAAATAAATAAAATATATAAGTAAATAAATACATAAATAAATAAATAGATAAATAAATAAATAAACAAATAAATACATAAATAAATATACAAGTAAATAATTTAAACCTGATCACATTTTTGCGATTTCTCCTAATAAATGAACTTTACTTTGTTAAAAAGTTGGAGAAAAATGGGTTACTTTTCATGCAAGCTGTTCCAAACAACATTGTTCTCTCTATATGGAACATTTTTT
Source organism: Ellobium chinense (assembly GCA_033807755.1). NCBI lineage: Eukaryota > Metazoa > Mollusca > Gastropoda > Ellobiida > Ellobiidae > Ellobium > Ellobium chinense. The sequence continues at coordinate 1,031,219 of JAWQUT010000163.1, forward strand.
TATTGCTCATTAAAACTTCTTTCAGAAGATGCAAATTAATAGTATATGCAATTTTAAATAGTTCTTCAAAAAATCAGAAAATTGGTCATGGGGAGCGTGAAAAGGGGTATGATTTGAAATTCATATGCTTAGATAGGTGCAAATATCTTTGTAGATTCAGAATAGGTAGATGTTACTACTCAGATATACACTATGTGGTTATTGCTTTGTGGGTACCATTATCTTTTAACATACTGTGTGATAAAGCCTGAAATTTTAGATAGCCTAATTCACTTCCTCCGTTCTCAAAATCTAATTGGTCTAAAGGCATTTCTCTTGAGTCAAAATTTGAAAGAAAAAGAATATAATAAATATTTTGGCATGGAACCTTTTCATAATTTAATGAGGGGTGTAAAATCTGGTATAACAAATAGTGGGTTAAAAAGGGAAACCACAACAACACTGGCATTTTCATACCTGTTACGACCCTCTATTGCTTCTCTTACAGCAGTAAGCTTGCAGTCTATCTAAAGATCCATATTTGGATCTTGACATTTTTGTTCATGGACACGTTTAGAATTAGATGACACCGAAGGTGAGACAGATCCGAGTGTTCTATAAAACCTGACACCGAAGGTGAGACAGATCCGAGTGTCCTATAAAACCTATAATTAGCTACACAGCATGTGTCACGAACCTGTGCGACTGATTCAAACCTGAAAATAACCGAGTGATCAGTTAAAATATGCCGTAATGGATGTTATTCTAGAAATATGGGTTTAAAAACAGAAATCTTCAGAAGGCTGTTGAGCAAGCTGTCATTCTATTTCTTAAGCATTCGTTTTGTAGGACACACATCGGAAGGGCAACTTGACCTAACAAAGCTTTGTTTCCCATTACATTCCCTCAGTTTTTTTTGCCCTCTCCAGCTCCTCCCCTCCCCTCCCCTCTCCTGGAAACTCGCTTCAGCAGTTCTCAGATGAGAAGCGGAGAAGTGGTCTAGAAAGAAATATTTAAGATCGCTGCCACATTTTCGTTTTATTCTGTCATTACGCTTTGCCGCATGCTGCCTGTTAAGCTCCCATGGACGTTCAAAATCACGGACACGAGAAGGGTGATGATTGCACAGACGACGATGAAGATTGAGAAAAATGAGAATGGGTAATGGATGGATGGATGGATGGATGGATGGATGGATGGATGGATGGATGGATGGATGGATATGTAGATGATGGACGGATGGATGGATGGATGAATGGGTGGATGGATGGATGGATGGATGGATGATGGATGGATGGATGGATGGATGGATGGATGGATGGATTGATGGATGGATGGATGGATGGATGGATGGATGGATGGATGGATGGATGGATAATGAAATGCTGATTAATATCTGACTGACAACGATGAAATCCCTATATCATTTATCTTGCTAATAATAATTTTGATGATATCGCAGCAGTCATTTTTAAACAAAATTCTTACACGAATCATCCAAAGACCTGTCACTGCCAAGCCATTACTCGTTCGCGTGAGTACATCACCAGCACGCGTGGCTCATGTCGTAGAAAATTTTCCCCAGAAATTATTGTGGCAAGTTATTATGGAACATGGCAGCGGAAATGAAACTCGATTCGACCCCCAAGAACATTGTGAATTTTTGTCTCGTTGCTATGGTAATGAGCCAGAACGCCTCTTATTTTGTGGTATTCTTAACACTGTGATTTGGCAGTTGGCGGATTTTTTTTTTTTGCTTCATCATTTGATAGCAAACCTCCAGGCCAAGAGAAAAATAACCTGTTATTAAGATGTGGAAAATGTCGCAGATAACGAGTTGTGGGTGTGTGGCTGTGTGAAAGATGGAAGACTGATCAGTTCGGGAAGGAAAAAATTAACACAACAGAAACGAAATAAAGTTTTGTGAAGAATGAGGTGATGTCGAAAAGATCAACGTAGGACAGGAAGGATTAACATTATTTCAGCGACGCCCACTAAGATGTTTTTGGCTATGTTTTGCTTTAGAAAGACATACAAGTGGCAGCTAAAGAAACTTGAATTTTGATATCTACAAAACTTCTAGCCCACGCAATTGGACAACAACAAGAATATTACACATCTGCATAATAGTAGAAAAAAAACAACGTTTGATATTATTTTAGCTACATCCAACAATATGTTTCTGGCTATTTAATGCATTAGAACGACACAAGTGGCGGCTAAAGAAAACTGAAGTTTGAGATCTACAAAACTTCATGCCCACGAACTTGGATAACAACAACAACAATATTAAACACTTGCACAACAATGAAAAGAAAAGATTAACATTACTTTAGCGACACCCAACAATACGTCTTTGGCTGGTTATTGCCTTAGAAAGACATGCAAGTGACGGCTATCGAAAGTTGAAGTTTTGAGATTTGCAAAAATTCTTGCCCACGCACTTGTACAACCACTTTAAACGATTGCACATTAGTAGAAAGAAAAGACTGACACTAATTTAGCGATACCCAACAACGTGTTGTTTGTTCTGTATTGCATTAGAAAGACTTTCAGGTAGAGAGGTTTGAGATCTATAAAACGTGAGTTCCAAGCCCGTGGACAACAACAACAATATTAAGCTATTGAAGGAAACATTAGCAGAAAAACAAGTTTAACATTATTTTAGCTATGATTTTGGCTTTGCTTTGTGTTGGAAATACAGGTGTGTGCTAAAGAAATCTTTAGCTTTGCTTTTTTAAGACTTTTTTCTAAGCATCTAGACAAGAATAAGCGAGCTACTGTAAAAACCCAACATATGTCTCATTGAAAAGCCTTCTAAGTGTGTATTTAGGAGATCTTCAGCTTTGTAAAATTAAATTTCTGAGGACTCCAACAAAAATAAACTATTACACAAAAGCTCAAGAAGATAGGATTAACTTCAGTGTTTTGACAATCAAATTTATGCTTTTGGTTACATGTTGCACTAGAAAGTTGAGAGAAACTTTGTACTTTAAGAATTCATAAACTTTGAAAGTTCAGAGATTTGAAAGTTTGGAGACTTCATCACTTAGCATTCAAACAAGAATAAGTTATGGTCCCAAAGCTCAAAAGAAAGGTACCATTATTTCTTTTATGAGTGACATCAAGAATTGTGGCTTTGGCTCTTATCTCGTAGAAAGATTTGCAAGAGCAGGAAGAAGAAATTATGAGTTTGAAGATCCCAAAAGCTTTTACAAAAAATTTTTAGTTTTCTGCCCTCGGACAATTAAGAATATGTTGACGTACAAGAGCTCAATATAAAAGAAAAAGATAGGAATGGTTAGTTTATTTCAGAGGTGCTCAAAATTATGGTCGTTATCTACATAACGTATTAGAGTGACTTTACTAGGATGTCAAAAAGAAAATAAAAACTTTAAGTTTTGAAATCTAGGAAACTCTTTCCCTGTGCTACCAGTGCCCAAACAGAACATACTTGGCAAAATAAACAGCTGCAGGTGGCTTTGACACAGACATGTTAAGATAAATATTTTGCTAACTATTCAAGTTTTCAACCAACCCACCTGTCACCTGTGGCTGGACGGCGATGTAATTACAGTACATCTAAAGGCCGTGGGAAAGAACAAACAAAAAAACCAAAAGCCCAGCACCATGCACTGTGTAACACTGCTTTGAAATTCTTTCATAATTTCGATCATTAACTGACAATATCCAACGACTCTCTCACTTAATGCTTGGTTTAGGGGTAGGGACAGGGTTAGGAAAGACAAACCAGCATGACCATACATAATGGCCATGGTGGGATTCAACCCCACCATAATAAGATCTTGATTCCAACGCTGGAACCATTCTGCGACGTCGCTTCACAAAGTGCTAAAAGTAGCTTAATGATATTTACAAATCGATACTCAAATCCGTAGCTATGAAAACACCTACATAATTATTATGAACACCGCTGGCAAACAGAATAATGAGTCTCTCATATAATCATCCCTGCTTTTTTCCATTTGCTTCTTGTTTTCTTGAAATTTGCGGGTGGAAAGGCTGGTCGTTACTCTGAGAAATAATGACTGTGAGACAGATCTTCGCGATATGGTAATCGATTAACTTAGAATATTAAGGGGAGGCACTACCTTTATCCCGACACTGTAATGCACATGACATGGTGTGCGACTTGTCCCCATGAGTGCACTGGATTTCTATACAAAATATCACACCAAACTGCTGAATGGTGCATTCTTCTCTCTCAAAGGTGATGATCTTAGTGTCATCAGCTATGACACCAGTTGTTCGACACCAGATTTTACCCACGTCTGTTAGATACCTTTATGAGTGATCCTATGAAGGCTTTTTAAAAAAAAAAGTCTTGACGCAGAATTATCAGAAACTATCAACACACTTTGATGTTAAATGGAATAACTATTTATCCAGACAGGAAATCGGGAAAAGTCTTCATAAGATCACGCATAACGGTATCTAAAAGCCGTGGGTGAAATCTGGTGTCAGACATCTAGTGCCATCGCAAATGACAGTTATCCTAAAAGTATCACCCTTGAGAGAGAAAAATGCACCATTCAGCACTTTGGTGTACAAGTTTGCATTGAAATTCACTGCGTTCATAGTGATAATCTGCACACCCTGTTATGTGCATTACAACATCTGGAAAAGAGTAGTGCCTCCCCTTAAGAAACGAAAACGAAGATGTTTTCTGTCACGATCCCGCTATATTTAAACCTCTTCCATTAACCTCTGGCAGTCATCCTGATGTTTAGCAGCCTGAGCAGCTGTTATTTCTGGGTTGGTTAGAAGTCTCCGAATAGGACACACGAACTACAGCCAATCAACTAACCAACCAACAACCAAGCAATGACATTTTCGAGGAGCACTGAAAGGTGCAAATTTTCTCCTACGGTTTATATCATCCGACTCAGTGGAAGAAGTATCAGGGATAATAATACTAATTATGATGTTCCGATAATAATTTTTATGTGAAAATAAATAGTGGTGGGATAGACCGTTGGGATATCCGGAATTGTTGTGCTGAGACTGATTATTTGTTTCAGAGGAAAAAACACTACTGAAGAACAGTTTCTAGACTACCAGCGTCCTACCAATGCCCTCACACATAAAGTCTTATCTTTAAGTGATTTAAGAGTGTTTGTTGTTCATTTCCCCCTCCATACCCCCCTCCCCCCCCCCCCNCCCCAAAAAAAAAAAAAAAACAAAACAAAAACCACAAAAACTGGACACCTTGTGGAAAGTTTGAAGCCTTTATTTAGGACATGACATAATTATTGCACCGAGCCTTTCAAAATATGGTATTTTTTCTGAGTCACTGGACTCCTTGACCCTAAAAAACACCAGTCTAGACACCAAAAATACTAATCTAGAGCTATTATTACGAAAACTACAATCGCACAATGGATTGTCAAAGTTGGCGGTGGCCATTTTGGATCTGACCTAGTTTTAGCACTTCCCGCAGCTCAGATTTTGATAGACTTTTTGTCTGTTGCTTACCACATCCGGTAGGGCCATAAACCGTTAAGAAATATTTCGTTAGATTTTTTTTAGGTTCAGACTCGACTGGTACTAGGCTATATTGTTATTATGCAACACTGTCGAATATGATCTACTTCAAATTCGATCTTGGAGGTTCTGCATGATTTGCACGAACATATTTTGCCTCAGACAAAAAAAAAAAAATGACGTGGAAATGTATTTTGACACAACTATGCTAATTGGAACTTACGGGAAGGTATCCTAAACAGTATGAAGAAAAAAATGTGTAGAATAAACTTTCCAATGAAAGGAATAGCTAAGGAAGTATTTATATTTAAGAAATAAAAAAAAAACGAGTTGCATATGAACTTGATGATAAAAACAATATTATTTTTTCCATGTTTTCTAAAGCTATACACTACTGAACTATACACTCTTATCTGTCCATTTTTCTGATGTTCAAGTCTATATATATTGTCCATTTGTCTGGTTGTCTGTCCATTTGTCTGCTTAAGTACTATCCAGTGGTAGCCATATGGTAGCTAGCTATATGTCCATATTTTTGTTAACATTGTTACATTGGAAGTAAACCTCTGAAATTGAAAAATGAAACTGAACCTTATAAAGTGCAGCCAGCTCAATACTCCTAATTAATGCTCATGAATACACTAAAAGAACTGTTATTCAGTGACAAACAGTTCGGTCACCTTGATGTGGTCGACCATTAGATATTAAAATAGTAGAAGAGAAGAAGGAAAGAAGACGAAGAAGCAACCATTGATTACTAATATTGAAAAAATATTATTCAAAAAGCATAATGGGCTCTTGAGAGAAGAAGGCCTGAATTAATCAGCGGGCCATTACCAGTGAGAAAACGACATACGTTGTAGTTAGAAACAATATAGGTTAATGGCGCTTTTAAGGTGATGGTAGCGAATATAATAGTAGGCATTAAGAGGAGATTTGGGAAAGGTTGAATATGGCCATCACTAGGTATAATTGGATCACAACAATGTTTTTTTTTTTGTTTGTTATTTTTTGCTTTTCTTTCTTTGGGCTAACGCCAATAAAGATCTTGAACTTAAACTCTAGTTACTAGCATGTATCTCCGTTTCTTTGACGGGACCATGTATGACTAAATTGCCAGCTCATAATTTCAAATCCTTTGCACTTATAATTCTGAGAATAGTAATATCCAAATAAATGTATGGATGCGACCCTCCTGCCGTGCCAAAAACTTTAACCACAGTGACGCAAAATTGACGATTTTTGTTTTCCATTTTTCCCATTAACAACGACGTTGGACGCAAGCTCTGTGGCCTTCAGGGGCCTTATGCATAGTCCATGCGTTAGTTAACGTAATCCGTTAACTACAGTGAACACTACTAATGTTTTGGGAGTTTCCCCTGCAGAGCATTAACTAACTTAAGGATTATGCATACTGCCACAGGTCTTTGACACCTATTGTTTTTTTCTTCTTTTGGCCCTATTAACATTTTGTGTTATTCTACAAATATCACAGTGATTTCGGGAAATTTCTTCCATAGAGGTTAAAGTACTTTTTTTTGCCCGATCTTTTAACGGGAAGAAAAAGGGGGGTCAACGCCCAAAAGTTTCACAAATCTTTTTCGAAAAAGGTCACCTCGAATTCTGATGTGGTCCCCAATGTTTCATAAGCTGGTTTTGACCTGCTTGCTAATACATAGGCCTAGACACTTTATTTTTTTTTTTAATCTAGAAGACTCAAATTACGCCTAAAACTTTAAAATTGGATACTTTATTCAGATCACAGGTCATTTTACAATTTTCTACACCCTGACATTGGCTGGCGTGGACCCCCAAAAAGGGGGATTTTATATATTAGCGCATTAATTGGGTTGTACAAAATGAGTGATCTGTCCCTCTAATAGTTACCAAAATCCTTAAAAAGCCACATAATGGGGAGTAATTATTACAATTTTTCACCGCTCTCTTTGAGATTTTACGTCTAAACGGTGATGAAATTACTTCCCAAACACCGCAAAAGACATAACTACAAACAACACATTTTTTAATGACTACATTTTGGGGCTTCTCCATTGTATTCTGAGTATCACAAATTAAAAGGTTCTAATGTTTTAGAATATAGAACTGGAATTAGAAAGAAACCTGTGGGAAAATAAACAAAAAACCACGGATTAGAATTCCCAAGTTCCATCTAAAAGTATCAACAACGAAAGAATACCTGAAATCTTGACATAGACCCTAATGTTTTCACGTGAGTATTTTTTGTTCCTCCTACAGGTACTATGCCAATCATCTGTCGGCAATCCACTTCCAAGATTTCTCCAATGTTTAGTGCACTCATCCAAGGTATTATTCCGAGTAGAGTTTTCTGTACTTGTCCTCCTCTGCTTCGTTAACCATTTTGTTTTCAAGTTCAAATCCAGTGTAAGATTTTAAAACTGATGAAGATATTGGGTTACAGTGTCCCAAACCTTTCACGATTTGCCTCCTTCAGCCACAGGCAGGACATCGATCTAGAATCGAATTCCAGGACATCAAGCCTTAATTTCAAGTCTGTATGTTGTTTCGGGCTTGTCATTAAATTTTCATGTACATGCAGACAGCCGTGACATCCCATGTCATTTCTGATTATGGTTACGGTTGTATTTCACAGATAAGGTAATATAATATGCGAATTTTGGTATAAGGATAAGGATAAGGATAACTTTATTTGTCCACAAAGGAAAATTTGCCTTGTTACAGTGTGCGTACAAAGCATAAATATCTGTGCAAACACACACACTCCCTCGCTATCACACATACACACGCACATACGTATTGTTTTATCTATACGTTTTGGATGCTTTTGCTGACGGAATCAGAGTTCATATGCGAGCTCAGAACCTTAAGAACGTTATAGCTTTATAAAAATTAAGACTTCGTTATGCTACTTAATTTGCTAAACAATATGGTTTGTCCCCGAACTTAATTGATGCGAATTATTACGACTCTGCATGGAAAACGACTTCAGAAAAAAATGGTCTTATTTTTGCAATAGAAAGAGCTTCCAATTTACATCAACATATCCGATAAAAACGAGTAGGCCGAGTTTAACGAGTGTATGAGCTTCAAGGTAGCGAGGTCCCACTGTAATTACTCTCTCACTCACACACACACACCCAATTTGGGCTGAGTAGCCGCTCATCAAGAGGTATCAAATCAGAATGTATCAAGCGCCGAAGGTCACGGCCTAATCAAAAGTCATGGCTGCACACATCACACTAGTAGCCCATTCATCATCCTCCGGCTAACGGGTTATTGAGTATGTCTGCTTAATTCAGGGTGGGCCGGTATGGGTACCGAATGTTCTGGGGAACCGATGCTTTGTCAGGAATCGGGGAAGTCGAGTACCATGGAAAAAATATCGAGACTCAAAAAAAGTAGGAAACAAGCTTAATGTATTCTTTTAAAATGAAATTTTAGGTTACAGTTAACTTCATATATTCGTTATTTTTAACCCGAGCAAAATTTTTGGGAGAAAGAAGGAAAGACAAAGAGGGAGGGAGAGAGGGAGAGAATAAAAAAGAGAGAGAGAAAGAGAGAGAGAGAGACAGAGAGAGAGAGAGAGAGAGAGAGAGAGAGAGAGAGAGAGAGAATAAGAGAGAGGGAGCGAAAGGGAGAGAGAGAAAGGGAGAAAGAGAGAAGGGAGGTTAAAAAAAAACACAAGAAGAGGAAAGTAGAGAAACAAGATGGAACGATGTAGGTTGAAAAAAGACGCAATATATTCAGCATTTACAAGGGGCTATACTGGCATCGATTACAACTTTGGTTACAGTAATAATGATATGAGTATTGATATCTCTATCTGATGTCCTCCACAGTTTCCGATCACTAGGGGAATANAAAAAATGATGAGCACCGTATTAAGTCATATTATTTGATGGTCGCTGCTGGCACGAAGGACTGAACAAAAATGGAATTCCATAATACGCTTAATATTGAACTTATTAGAAATGTATGCAAGTTGGTGAAAATCTTGTTGAAGAAAGTAACAATATGTAGTATGAATGATAACAGTATGTGAAGTGTAACTTAATGTCCACCATTAATACTGACCCCTCATAACAGATACTGTCAACCATTTTGCGTTTCATTATACAGTGGAGCGCACTTAATACGGATAAGCTTAGAACGTAAACACGGATACTGATTACAGCATTTTTGGTCACCATTTTTCTTCTTTAAGGGTACGTGTACGGTTAACACGTATTTCTTTTACTGTTACTAAGTACACTTTTAATCAGTCCCAAGGTGTACGCAATATCCGTGCTCCACTATAGTAGTTTCAAATGGACCATGTGCCCTCGATTTTTCCTCCCTTCTTTCAATTATATACATACATATATATAATTATCTGTGATATTATTATCTACTAGAGCTAAATGAACTATTTGTATGGTTATTGTTAATATTATTGTTATTGCTTCCTCTCTATAGACCCTTTTTGTGATAAGTGGCAGGTAACAAGTTATAACGACTGTCATTTTGTCGACAAATCATTGTCTCAGCAGGATATCTCTTCCCTTTTATTGATTTTATTTGAAACAATTTTCTCAAATAAGCAGTTCTTATGCTAAGGAGACGCGTATGGTGTGGGATGCAATCTAGCCGGTCATACCACTTTTCAGCTATTTATCCATCGGCAGAACTTACGTTCGACCAATTTTTTATTCGGGAACCTGTGCGTCGCGGAAGAATCCGTAGGCGTATCATGTTGAAACCTTGCTCTCCCTCACCTCTCTTTTCGGCCCATTTAGCTTGGTACACACGAAACATGAGTGAAACTTTAATGAAGCTGGTGGGAGGAAAAACGTGTGCAGCGTCGTTATCAAAACTGTGGACTTGATGATTTTCGCCCACGGCGTATTCTGTTTTGCTCAGTTACACTGTCTACGTTTCCTCTCATTTTTTTTTTTGCCGAACTGTAACGTAAATGACAGAGAGAGGCAGGAAACTTTACACAAATTTAAAACCACTCTCTCTTTCTTTCTTGTTCTTTTTTCTGCCTCTCTTCCACACAACCAGTAACTCTCTGTCTCTGTCTCTGTCGGTCTGTCTGTCTGTCTCTCTCTCACACACACACACCCATACACATGCACATATACACATACGTATCTACAAATTAAAGAGAACTCGTTCAACATACGTTCACATACAAACATGCATATATATACATAATTTTATTATATTACACACACACACATAGCCACAAACTAAAGCAAACTCGTGCAACACAACTCACATACACACATGCGCGCGCGCGTGCACACACACACACACACACACACACACACACACACACACACACACACACACACACACACACACACACACACACACACACACACNGTCTGTATATCTGTCGGTCTGTCTGCCTGCCTGCCTATCTGTGTGTGTGTGTGTGTGTGTGTGTGTGTGTGTGTGTGTGTGTGTGTGTGTGTGTGCGTGTGTGTAGGGGGAAGTTGAGGGGAGGGAGGGAAGATTTATTTCACGACTCCGATCTGAAGAAAGCGTCTATTAATGGAAAGGCAGAAAATGCAAAGGGGTGAAAACAGACAGACAGACAGACAGACAGACAGACAGACAGACAGACAGACAGACAGACAGACAGACAGACAGACAGACATTATTGTATTTAAAGGCGAAACAGCAGACAGCGAGTATTGGGTTCAAAGGCGAAACAGAACGCTACATGTGTCCTTCGCGATTACTGGTTGTTTGCCTGTTCAACCTCTATATATGAAGCATAATAAATAGACTGTATATTGAGATCTTGGGCACGTTAAAATTTGATCGACGGAGTCTCGCAGAGTGCTTTGATCTAAATCCCAGCTGCGATAAGTCCATTTAACAGAAACACTGTCGAGGATTCCCCATTTGTCCCTAAATCCCCACTCCCCACCTTATGATTTTTTTTCTCTTTTACATAAGCCCAATCTTTACCAGCTGAATTTGGCCACATCAGCATACGATTGAAAATCCCCATCTATCTCTATCCAACATTCAATCCCTCCCCCCCTCCCCCAAACTTCATGCACGCACACGGCCCATAGCCAGCAGCATGTTGTCATGAACAAGAAAATTATGACAAACAGCATCCCACAAGACATCAGCAATGTCCTGAACAAGAACAGAATCGAACACTCACACATTGGCGTGTCGCATTGCTTTTGTTCCGAGAGGTGGGGG
>JAWQUT010000163.1:1050142-1061654 GCA_033807755.1 Ellobium chinense
AAAAAAAAAAAGTGGACTATCATAATCGATAGATTTTTGGTCTGTTTCTTTGTCTAGTTGTTTATCCATGTAGTTATATAGGTTTAGATATCTTTTCTGTCAGGATGTTAATATGTCTGTTTTTCTGTCTGATTATCTTTGTTGGTTTTTTTCGGTCTGTTTCTTTGTCTGGTCGTTTTTCTATTGCATTGCTCATGCACTGTCCAGTGGTAGGTATATATCTATTTTGTAACATCGTTATAACGGAAATAGACTCGTAAAATCTAGCAAAAAATCGTACGCACGATGCTCCAGCAAATTTTGTGGAAAAGAAATCCTGTAATTTTACTGTTAAAAAGAACTTAAAATCAGGCAATTACCAACTTCATTCAATATTTTAAAAAAATATCCTAAAACCTTACGAAAAGACGATTTTTCCCCTACCGCATGGAAAATTTCTGGGCGTGGTACACCTTCTCAGTGTTAAAAAAAAAAGAACCTGTCTAACGTGTGAGCCATCTGCTGGTGAGTGGCTGTTACGCTCCCTGTTTGCGAGTTGAATTATTACTGCATCAGAGATTAACCTGTGAGCCCGGTCGTTTTGCCAGTCAACTTTTTCAAGTGCTCAGGCAAATTCCAAGAGATGTGAATGTCCTGCTTTTGAGATAAAGGATGACGAAGATGTTTTTCTTCTTCTTTTTTCGTATGGCAGTTCGGATATACATTTCAAAGTTCCATGATCCATTTCGTGGTCACCTCGTTCTTGTAGAAGTTAGCAGTTGCCATAGTCGGTATGCTATCCCCTTTAAGCCAACTTCTTTGCGTTATAAGCCATACATCCAATGTATATGAAACACAGTATGACATACACCTACGTGGATGAACCCAATGTAATCTCGATAGCAAGAACTCGCCTTATGAGTACCCCTTTGTTATTGTATGAATTTCACATGCATGAATTCAGTTTTCTTTTCTCATTTCATTGTTTAGGAAGGTTATTGAGTATTCTTCAATAACAAATATGATTTTTTTCCTTGCGCCATTGCGCCAAGAGCATTTTATTATCAAAGTTCCACTGAACACACATTGCACTGCTCTCCATTACGAAGAAATGTAAATATTCTGGTTATGTTCGATACAGTACATCATTATGAAGAAACAACAATCAAGTTTTAATACGTTTTTGAAAAGGAAATAAAAAAAACTGATGGAAAATAACGCCCATATTATGTCATTATCAACTGTCAATGTCCTATGACAATGTCCCGAATGGAAAAATAAGGCAATTATTTGCTTATTGTCTCTACTTACACAAGTCAGGGATTATAATATGACCGGAGATAACAATATCAGGCTTATGTCGGTATTGACCAGCCAAATATTGTGTGTAACTTACATACATCAAATAGTTCAGAGAAGATGCCTCATTCCTCATTTCATTTTCAGGTTATTAACTCTTTGAGCTTGCACAGCAGTTCCATTCAAGAAAGCAAGAAAAAAAAAGAAGCCTAAAGCTCTCTGGGTCTGCAGTCTATCAAAACTATGTTCTTCAAAGCCTAATTTGTAACTAGAGCAGGCAGACGTCTGACATATTTATTAGCCCTAACGAAATTATTACAGGAAAGACAACAAAAATAAAACTGAAAAAAAAACCCCATGTAATTTCAAGCATGAATGCCCCATGAAAATACAACGTATGAAGAATAGGACTGGTGTTACAGAAAAAGTTTACCTCTTGCAGGACAAAACAAAACAAAACAAAAACAAATAAAACCCCAAAAAAAACAACAAAACACCCAAGAACCTTCATTCAGCTTCTACTAGCATGAAAATCCAGTGTTAATCTAGACATGTTTTAAGAGTATTTCAACGCTGAAAACTATTAGGGAAGTATTAATTATTGGGTTAGTTCAAATACATGGTCGTTGAAAAAATGGTTGACTGGCGAAAAGAGTTGGAAATCGTAAAAGGAAACCGCAAATCGTATTGTGAGTATTCGGGAAAAGTAAGAATCTGCAGTGTCACCGTTTTCTTCAAAGCCTTATTTGTAACAAAGGAAGGCAAACGTCTAGCATTTTTAATAGCCCTAAAGAAATTATTACCAGAAAGAAAATAAAATTAAGAAAATGTACAATTTCAAACACGAATGAGCCATGAAAATACAACGTGTGAAGAATAGGACTGGGATTACAGAAAATATTCACTTCTTGCAGGACCAAAAAAAAAAAAATAAATTCATTCAGCTTTTACCAGCTTGAAGATTCGGTGATAATCCAGACGTGTTTTAAGAGCATCTCGTATAAGCTCGAAATACCCTGAAAACTATTAACGAAATTGTAATCATTGGTTAAGTTCAAACACATGGTTGAGTGGCGAATTGAGTGCGAAACAGTAAGACGAAATAGTAAATCGTGTTGTGAACATTGGGAAAAGCAAAAAAAAACGGTTGAGTGGCGAATTGAGTGCGAAACAGTAAGACGAAATAGTAAATCGTGTTGTGAACATTGGGAAAAGCAAAAAAAAAATTTAAAAATGCGTAGCACTGTCTGGGACTGCAGTCTAGCAGGGCATTTTTCTTCAAAGCCAATTTGTAACTACAGGAGGAAGACGTCTGACATCGTTATTAACCCTAAAGAAATTCTTACAGGAAGGAAAATAAAATAGAGAAAATGTATAATTTTAAACATACATGCGCCATGAATTTCCAAGTCTCGCCTGTTATTTTCTTGCTGCCAAATGAGGCAAAATTTTACAGTTAATATGTCTTTCCTTTTTGCTTCGATTTTGCAGTTTTCAAATGTCTTGTCTTTCTCTAACCAGGGCATAAACCCCTCTCTAACAGCCCATTCGTTCTTACTCATCATGTTCTATTTCATCCAAGAGGTCCAAATCTCTCTTCGATTTTATCATTTTCTCCTAATCATTCAAACGGGCTCATTTTTTATCGCGTTAAAATAGCAGTGGAGACCCCTAGATAAAGACAAGCTTTCCTCTTAAAATCAGGAACCAATTTTTTCCCCTGTCTGTCGCTTTGCTGAGAAATGTGAGAGAAACATCGTAGGCGTCTCCGGAAAAGGCTGGTTGTTTTTGAAGAGGGGACAGAAAGGGCCGAAAAGGTGATCTTACAAATAATTCAAAACTGTCAACATAAAAGGTTATATGTTTTTCGTTCTAGATATTTTATATTATCCATGTTGGCGAATAAGATGGCATTCCATAACCTATATGGAATGTCATTACTGGTTTAATTTTTATTTCCTTTCCAGGATTTTTAGCCTTTTGTGAGAAATTATCAGATGGTATCATACGAGCTGCAAAAATTAAGATCCTACAAATGTTTTGACAAATTTTACACAAAGTCGTAATAACAAATATAATTGCATACAATCACGTCTTTGCTCTGAATCTTTCGTTTTTTTTTCTTTTTGCGTGGTACTAGTCTGCGTATCTATCAACAAAGGTGCCATGCAATAATAAACAGTCCTGTCATGTTGAACAACAAATTTAACAATTTTATTGCTATAAATCCACATCACAGATGTAATATATACATGTAAGCGAACGAACAATATCCGACGGGACAGCGTGTCAACAGATATACCATTGTAACCACTTTTATTTCATACCATCTAAACGTTTACAGCGTTGTGTTTTACAGTGTAACATACCTCTATAATGTAACTAAAAAAAAACAACAAAACCTCTTGCCATTCATTCTTACAACGCGTTCACTTGTTTTTACTCTCAGCTGAAACCATTCAAAACGCATCTATGACAAAATATTACTTACTGATGCTTTTTGAATACGAACTGTTCGACTGCCGCTGATTCCTTGTTTAAAAAGTACTATTTTTTTGTTTTGTTTCGTTGGGATTGTTAAAATCTACCCCCTCGTTTAATAAGTTCAAAGCTCACTTTTTTGCTGTCTTTACTGTGAGATAATTAGGACTTTTCATTTAAAGTAAATACCATCTTCTTCCCCACCTGCGGCACTCGTAAGTACAAAAGGTGCGGGCGTCTTCCCACTTGATCGAAACCAATACCGACGTCAGTTAAGAACCTGGCTTTTTGTTGTTGTTGTTTTGTTTAATCTTTGAGGAGGCAGTTTTTATAAACAGTAAAAAAATCGAACTTTTTATCTTCCATGGTAAATGACTTTCTGTTCCCATGGATGCATGTTTAAAAATATATGCAGACAGCAATCATGGGTTATTATATTGTATTTTTTAACACACAGCTGATAATGTCTATACATTTTCTTGGTTTTGTGGTTACGTATAATGGACCCGCAATACGCTATTATTCCAATCTTATTGACGCCAAAAGTATTATACCACACCATACCATACCATACCATACCATACCATACCATACCATACCATACCATACCACATACCATACCATACCATACCATACCATACCATACCATACCGTACCGTACGGTACCGTACCGTACCGTACCGTACCATACCATATCATAGCGTACCGTACCGTACCGTACCGTACCAAAGAAAGCCCCGTTGTCTTTTAATCATTAGAAAAGAGCTCGAAATGTAACACTTGCGATAGCAGTGTCGGTTTTACTGCACAGTGTAGATAGATTTTCCATAACGAACAAATATCTGTTATCTTCACAATAAGCTTACGTCTCGAAATGAAAAAAAAAAGGGAACAACCAAAAGTGAAGCAACCACAGCGTCAGCAGTAGCAAGAAAAATAGTAACAACCATAACATTATTACGTGACGTTAACGTTAAGCCAATTTCACTTTGCTTTTTTCCTCTTATGCTACATCATCTTCTTTCTGCATTCTGGAAAGTGTAAATATTGTGCATATGCATTGAACCTTAATATATATTTTAAAAAAAAATAATTTCCATCGGAAGCAGCTGATGTCAGGGCTCTCAGCCTGTAACTGGACAATTTATTAGACTTGTTTTTTTAAAGTTCAAGTTTAAGTTCAAATGTTATCACGTGAATACAATACAATGGGTCTGGCTCTGAACGTACTTAATCATGAGCAAGTTCCCACTATGAAGAAAAAAAAAAAGCACCTCCGCAACGTACGCCCCTGACCACCTACAAGCCCCGTTTTATGCTCAATCCAAGGTGAGATTTATGTCCCTATCATTATCTGATAACAAAAGACGCCCATGTAACAGGAAAAAGCTAAATCTACGTCCCTAATTTTTACACCTCATCCCCTGAAACTGGTCGACACCTCTGCCAATTTGAAGAGTTTCTGCCTCGAAGATTGCAGGTCCGTAAATCTTAGTTGGATTCTATCGAGGGTCTATAATTCCGGGGCTATATTTAACCTTCTCTTTCCCCTCTTTTCACATGCTTTGCACCCAAAGATAAAGGTCCATGAGGAAAAATCCCAGTAAGGTGGGGAATTGTGTTTTATGTAGTACATTATAATTTTTATATATTCTTTGACTATATCAGTGTCTGTGTGACGTTTAAGAAAAAATGCTAGTAGGGATAAAGAAATCATGAATCGAGAAGTAAGACCTTCTCAGCTTGGAGGAATCAGAAAAGATGGATTTGTTTATAAATAGCAGCATCGCTCAAAACAGCCATGATCTTGATTGTACATTTATATTGGGCAGCATCCCATCTCCCCCCACCCCCNTTCCCCTTCCCTCCCCCCACTTCTCCAATATACTCATACATGCACAAAAGACAATAACAATGTGATTTTTCTTCACAGAGTGGGGTCAAACATTTAGCAAAATACCTTAAATCGCACTTCTCGAAAATTCCAAATAAATATCGCCAGATAACCAGCAAACCAGCCACTATACCTAAAACTACTGTTTGCCACATTGATCCTGTGCTTTACCCCAGCAGCAAGAGTGAACTTTTCTCTACAATTCCCTACGCACCACATCAAAGCCAGTCTAATGGAAAATATCTAAGCATTTAACTGTCAAAAAAAAAAATGGGCATTTACCCGCTTTGACCCTATACTTCACGATTTTCTCCAGCAACATATGACATGAGGTCTCCCCTACGTAGGTGAAAATGGCTTTTCATAAATCCTTTTTACCCTACCTTAGGGGAAAAGCTCTTCCAGTGGCAACACCGAGCAAGTTACGCTCATGTCCTCTCAAGCGCACACCAGAGACGCGAGCACCAGCGAAGATGTCAGGATAACGAGCAAACGAGGACAAGGCGAGGCTGTGATTTGTAAGGTCAGCGCAGGGCGCGCGGCTGATGTGCCTTCAAGCTGGAGTTAATCTGAAGATATTTACATTCCGTCATCTCCCAGCATCCTTTACATTCTCATTAGCAGAGAGTGGGTAGGTAAGGAAACATGGAGAGGGAGGGATGGAGAGGGAGAAAGAGAAAGAGAGATAGAGATAGAGATAGAAAGAAGGAATTTAATGATATCGCTTCACTGGAGCCCAATGTGGCAAGGCACCACCTAATTTCGTATCTCTCACAACAAATATGAAAACAAAAAAATTAAACTGTCGTGCTGTGATAACCAGTCCAATCTAAGGCGTGATGCAATCATCGACCTTCCTGCCCAACCGAGAGTAGCACAGGCCGGTCGAGCTCAGCCGGTATCAAAGTGGCGGCGGCAACAAGTAATCAAGCACAGCGAGGCATGCTGTACCATAAGTAAACGATGAATAGCAAATTTCTGACACCCACAGATAAAGGGCACATGCAACGACTCTCTATGAGAAATTAAAATGCTTGACTGCAGAAGGAAGGGAGATGAAGAAGGAAGAGAGGAGCAGATTAAAACAAAAAAAATGGAAAAGAAAGGGAATAAGAGAGAAGGGGAATTAGGGAAGAAAGAAGAAGAAGAAGAAGAAAAATCGAAGAGAAAAAAACAACAGGAAATATACAAAGAGAGAGAGAGAGAGAGAGAGAGAGAGAGAGAGAGAGAGAGAGAGAGAGAGAGAGAGAGAGAGAGAGAGAGAGAGAGAGAGAGAGAAGAGAATGAGATAGAGAGATGACATAGGGAAAGAAGGAACAAAGATGGAAAATAACATAGCGGCGCCTCATTGCCCTAACGATCGTGCGAGTTGTTTGTTTGATGTCTGATGCACTGTCATTACCAGGAATTGGAACAGCATTAATGGCGATTCTAGTGCATCAGCTTCAGGTTTGTATCAAGGAACTCTGAACCTAAATACACGAATGAAATATAGCTTTTTTTTTTTAAAATAAGCGGTCTTTTTTTCTGTTTTTTTTTCTTTTTAATTTCACTCAGACTGTATGTGAACAAAAGTATGCATTTCAAAATCTGTGTCGCACATACATAAATATAAATAAATAAATAAATAAATAAATAAATAAATAAATAAATAAATAAATAAATAAGACCAATCTTCAGTATGCGCATTCAACTACCTCAGAACTCACGATGTGTTGAACCTAACACAAGGTCGTAGTTATCAGAGAAACTCCAACTATTCTCTGCGTTGTCAGCTGTGGGCGGATCTATGTAGGTCTGTAATTATAAAAGCAGACATTACATGCATGTTAGTTTAAAGACAGCCTGTCTTGGTTACTTCTACGCTGTACTCTGTATTTAATGTTACCTCATGTCAGTTTTAGAAGCCGATGATGACGAATGTGGTTTGATGTCTGATGCCCTGTCATTACCAGAAATAGGAACAGCATTAATGGCGTCTCTCGTGCACCAGCGTCAGCTCTGCACCAGAAACTCGAGTCTCAAAATTCAGAGACTGCAATGAGCCTACAATTGCTGCTTTTTTTTTTCATATAAATATCGTGTGTGATTGTTTTGACATAAATCTGCGTGTACCGTGACGTTGGAATTGCCAGGAAACCAAACAATTTCCGAAAAGGTCAATTTTGTTGTCTAGTAGTAATGACAGAGTAGGACATCCAAACCTCAAATTTTGTACACTTCCTACTTGGCCAGCTCCACTATTGGCTGTGACCCTGTTCTTACTTTCAAGGCATTTACTTCGTCAAAGGCCAGCTTGGGGTATACAAGGAGAGAGAAGGCACCATGGGACACTTAACTAATTTGAATTCACTCCCACGCTTCACTTCGGAGCAATGTTTTAAGAATTTCGTAGATAAAGCATTCATTTTTATATTGCATATTGTAAAGTCTGCGAACTGCCCATTTACAGTCCCTCGGAATATTACAGTGAATTATAACTGACATGGAAACATACTGTATAGAATTTGAAATTTGAGGGCAAATCCATCAGGGTTGAGGCAGTATACACGGCCATTTATGGGCAGGGCTTGCCTTCCGGTAGCAACTTAAATGGAGCAGCTTGAATACTCTTTTTCTGTGTCTCTCTTTCTCTTTACTTACTTCCGTTGTCTTTCTCCTTCCTTCTTCTTCTTCTTCCTTGTCTTCATCTTCTTCTTCTTCTTCGTCTTCTCTCTTCCCTAGCTCAAGGAAAACTGTGAGCTCACTCAAATAGCGATTACTACTACTCACAATCTAAAAACTCTCTGATATCTGCTGACCCTCCCCCTTCCCTTCCTTTTCCCCTAACCAACCACTTTAACCGACGAAAGCTTGGCGAGAAATGCTGGTAGACTATGCGTTAATTTCAGCCCTTTATTGAGCGATTTTCCAATTTTCTAACGAAACACCTGTTGATGTCGTTGATTAAAAACGCAAAGAGTCTAGCCAATCTAAGGGTAAAAATAAAATAAATATGGCAGCAAAAGCTTTCTCTCTGTCTTCCGTTTTGATGTCCGCTAAAGGACAAGACCTCCAGTGTGCCCCTAATTTCACTTAATGTCTTACACGGCCTTTATCAACAGCGGCAACGATTATTAATTTTCATCGATCCAATCAGCAGCCGTGTTATTTTAGTCTTCGAGAACGAGCAGCGAATTGGTCGAGCTAAAAATAAAAATGGTGGGGGAAAAAAAAAGGATAACATTGGTTGTTTTGATAGGTCCCCTAGCTGTTGTTTCGCTTTTCATTTCTGTCGGAAACTAGACTATAGTCTAGACTCTGAAACCTTTTTAGGTCTTTTCATCTTCCAAACCCCACTTGCTTTCATAGATTCAGGAATGTGTCGCTCATCTTTCTGGTAAGGTTTTTTTTTTTTATCTTGGTGGATGCGCGATATTTTTTTTTTATTCTTTTTCTCCTAAAGAGCTGCCCTTTCTCGGCTTGTTTCCGGTGGCGAACAGCTCCATTTTCGTGAATAGATCGGTAATTACGGCCCGGTCGTGAAAAGTCGCTAATCGGCCGGGTCGAAGATAGACATCGGAGATTGCAGAGGGCTTGACGAGGGTTCGNGGAGGGAGAAGCGTTGAAAAAAGGGCTGAGGGATTAAAATGACTTTTACCAGTTACGGACTGGAGGTAGTTTACTGTAAGCCAATGGATTGGTTTTTGACTGTGAGATGGGGGAAAGGAGGAACTCTGAAAAAAGGGGATGGGGGTAAAACTGACTTTTACCAGTTGTGGACTAGATGTGGTTTACTGTAAGCCAATGGATTGGAGTTTTTTTTTTTTCTTTAAAATTTTTGTTCTGCAGGGGGTTATCTCTTGGCTGAGGAAACGACATTCGATTGGTTGGCAGTGTTTAAGGAATACATCCGGATTCCGCGTAATTGCAACTCAGCTGGAGCATAGAAAAAGTTCAGATTAAAAGCGAGGCTGGGATTATTCGCCACTGCTTGCCTCCGGCGTTTACGTCAGTTTTCATTTCAATTCATTAAACCCAATTCACAGAATAGTAACGAATATGATTTAAGCAACTGAACATTTCAAAATACATAGGAAAAATCAGTAAACAAAAGAACATAGCTAATTCTACCCTACAATATTTGCTTAAAAGAATTGCGTTAATGAGGAAATGGCACTGGATCAGTTTGCGATTAAGAGAAATACACATTATCTCTGAGTGAAGAGGAAGACGTTTGCCAACAGATTTCAACCAAAGTTAAGTTCAACCAGAGCGAAAAACAACTGTTAAAAAAAAAAAATTCTGCGTAAGATGATTGTAATTGTGGATGTTTTTTTTTGTCTAAAGGTGAAGGAGGAGGAAGATGGGTGATGGATTAGAAGGAGATAACTGTGACAGGGATGATAAGGAGGCAAATAGAACCAGCAAGCAAGAGGGAGAGAGAGAAAGAGAATAAGAAAGAGAGAGAGACAGACAGACAGAATAGAGAGGAGAGAGAGAGAGAGAGAGAGGGAGAGGGATAGAGAAAGAGGGACAGAGAGGGAGATGTAATATCTGTTATAAGACTGGAAAAAGTAGCAGAATAGAAAAAGGAAAATCTTTAAACCCAATGGAGAGAGAGAAAAAAGAGAGAGAGAGAGAGAGAGAGAGAGAGAGAGAGAGAGAAATAATACCTGATATGATATACAAAATAAGAAAATAACAAAACACCACAAGAAAAAAATCTATAAACCCTGTATCTTTGAGGCAAACAAATAAATTACAACTTACACCGCCCTAACTGCCAGACAACATTTTCCTTCTTTGTGTGTATTTAATAGAAACGAGAAACAGTAAATAATTCTCTTCCTGGTTCGATGCCGTTAAAGGATGATACGAGACATACACATAGCCATGGTTTCCTTTAATCTCCGCCATCTTAGGTCTCCATTCAACGTCATAATAGCTCTTTTAATCTTCGAACGCCGCATAGAACTCTGTTTAGCTTCTTAAAACTTCTTCCCAAACGAGTCCCACATTACTTTCTTATTCCGGAAAAAAAATCATAGAGAGCTCCTCTTTCATCTGCTGACGATCAAACCTTCCCTGGGACTTGACTCGTTTATAGCGAAAAACCAAGCAGTTTGCCGGAATAGCAGAATAAAGATACTTGACTTTCACCCGAAGTAGGACTCGTGTATAACGGGTGGTCTGGCATAGATTTGTTTCATTCTGTCAGTAAACTCTTTAATTAGTGTACTTCAGGAAAACGATACCTCAGGCCAATCAGCGGAAAGTGAAACTTATGTTTTTTTTAGCAATTTGCCGGAAGCTTGAGGGCAAAAAAATCTTCAAATCTCTCCATCTTTTCTATGATCATAATGAGTGTCGCAGCCTAATTTTGTGGTTGGTCTGTCTAATCTGACAAGATGTTCTCACTTTCCCGAGGCTGTAAGAGATTCAGTGGGGTCTCAGTAATGGTGGGAATATAGTTGGTCAAGCATAAAACTCCCTATTTGGCCTTTTTCTACGTTTGCAAAGTTTCTGAAGGAGAGCTTGGAGGAAAANGGGGGGGGGGGGGGGGGGGGGGGGGAGAAGGGGCTTACTTCAGAAAGTGAGTTTTGTTGTTTATACTTTAAATATTTTGATTATTTGAGCCTTTTCATAAAAGGAAGAGAGGCAGAGAGAAGAGCTGAGGGAAAGAGTAAAGTCGGAGGAGTTGGTTGGTTGGTTGGTTGGTTGGTTTGTTTGTTGATTGGTTGGTTGGTTGGTTGGTTCGTTGGTTGGTTGGTTGGTTGGTTGATAGGCTGGCTGGTTGGCTCACTGCCTTTTTGATGGTAACTTGGTTGGTTGTTTGACTGGCTGACTAGAAGGTTGATTGGTTGCTTGATTGGCTGG
>JAWQUT010000163.1:1121711-1134441 GCA_033807755.1 Ellobium chinense
GGGGGGGGCGGCAGGTAAGTATATAATATAAGTGTGGGAGTGATATTGTGCAAGGCTGTCTGCTATCGATGTGAATGTTTATGATAACTCCTTCCGTCTCATGTATAAGCAGGTGTATATTAAATTGCTGGTATCTGTGAGGCGCTGCAAGTCGTCATTGATGCCTATTTGGCATGAGTACTCCTGCGTCAGTTTACACTGTCATTACCTCGCAGTGAGTACCCGCATAAGCTGTGCTTCTTCAAGTATGCACAGACACCGGTGTCTAAATTTGCCTGTCAAGGAAACGCCCTATGTCATCAAAGTGGTCCTATGGTCCTGTAAGATACCTCATCGAAGTTTTACAAGAAGTAATAAACTACTGCTTTAATACTGTACTTTTGGGGACAATAACTATTATAGATATATATATATATATAGAGAGAGAGAAAGAAAACATGAAATGCATTTATTTGTTTAAATGTCAAATTTTTACTTTTTTCCCCAATTATGAAAATGTACGGCCTTAAGATGTAGTATTAAGGCATTAAAATATTGCTTATACATTTATGCTTTAAGCTTTTGATAATGGAGATTATAGGATTGTTGCCGCACACTGACAGAATTGAGAGCTTGCACATTAAGGATGGGATCTTTTAGCATCGTGAGGATTACAGTAGTGCATCGGCCTGACTGCACTCTTAGTAACGTTCAACATGCAGAGTTAATGTAATTCTTACGATAGTAAAAGACCTTATGGTTAATACCCAATCTCTCGAACATTGTACATATCACTGGGCAACATCAATATTATGTTTCCTTATTTATAATATGTATCTCTAAAAAGACTGAAACAAATACACTAGGTCAGCCAATACTGTAATGCAACATGTAGATGGCAATGCCATCTCCTAGATCGTTCGTTTTCGAGAATATAAAAAAAATACAGTGTTCCTTAAAGTCATGTGGAATATAATCTTAAGTGTCAGCAAGAACCACCTTTTTAATGGTAATATCGTTGACATTTATGGATTTTGTCCAACCTCAATTCCTTCCGTTCGTATTTATGTGAGCTTATGAAAAGCCCACACCACAGCGATGATACTTCTTCTTCTTCTTTTTCTTCCTCTTCTTCTTCAGCATACTTTACCCTAGTCATGTTAGCTAACCGCTATGAATGGGTCATGAACTGGGTGGTCAGTTGCAGGTCTGTGCAGTTCCCCCCTCTCCCAATAGCCTCATCTCACAACCAGCCGACAGTGGTCCCAATAGTTCTCTTAGTTCTAACAGGAGAGGGCAGTCCTGCAAAACATGTCGTACTGTTTGGTCTGCCTGCAGGCACTGGCAGGGAGTTGAGCTGCTTTTGCCTATATCATATTATAAGCCTGCAGTGACAGGTCCTTAATGGAAAGGTGGTAACCTGATTTGATCTGTTAAGGTCTCAAGAGGAATCCTTTAGCATAAGTGAGGTGCAAAGGAGAACAAGACATAAGGGCACAATGGCAAAAGGACAACACATTGCACAGATATGATATAGTTATAAGAACAAAGCATGATACAGATTTTCAAAAATATATATCCCATGATTACTTGGAGATGGCTTATAAATGTCATAAATTTGTGAAAGTGTGCTCCATTAATAACTCTATTCTGTACACATCTTTCCAAAATTATTAAAAATAATGTCCTGGTATGCTTTTTGGCCAGATTTTACCCCCCGGTTGCGAAAGCCTAATTCAATTTGCTTCGTTGAGCCAACAATGTATTTTTTTCTCTACGATCACTTACAAAAATTTCCACAAGTACTATGTCTGCTTTAAAATTCCCAGCAATCAATGAACTTACAAAAATGCTGTTAAAATGTGTCTTTCACTAATTTTTCGAGCTACGTGACGATACATCGGAAGGCATAAACAAGCCAGCTAGTTTCTCTACCTACAAGTGTGTTCCTCACGGAACGTCACATCCACACCCAAGGCTTTAACCTCACAGCTCAGATTTAGTTTACAAAATCAGAAACAAATACAAGTAATTTGTGGTCTGACACACAAATCTAGTGCCCATTCTGCATATTTCTGTCCTGCAATTGAGTATGATGACGCCTTATTTTTATCTAATCAGGAATATCTATTTTTATCCAATTACCAGTGTCTACTTTTACCTGATTAGGGGGGGGGGTCTATTTTTATCCGATTAGAACTATAGGACTTCCATAGGCCACAGAGAATAGACGGATGGAATTGTCTCTTTTTAATACTGAGCCCAGTTGTTTACAAAAAAAAAAAAGTGCCATCTTGTGTATTTTGCAAAGCAGGTGGGAGGGCCGATTGCGACATGTTTAATTTAGCAAATGCGTTTCAATTTACAATGACATCGAAATGAAAAGACATTTTTCTTTCCTTTACCTTTTTTCAAATTTTCTTTTAAATTGTCAGACATTGCGATACATCTCATTCATAACAATACACACATTTGCAACAAATCACATCCGTAATGATATAAAATGAGAGAGACTGCATTTACAGGTTCAGATATCTTCCGGATCGTCATAGCAGAGGTAGACATGCTAATGTGACATTTCTTGTTGTAATAGTTATATTTTACATTTCAAACTAGAATCAATGAAAGTGAACATGAAAAATGAAAATACGACTTTATTTACCCCGTAAGGAAATTGTTACAATGTCATACATTGGTATACATCTCATTCATAATACAAACACCGAGAACAATACACATCATACCTTTTACAAATACATAATGTTGCAAATGAAATACGTATATAACAAAGTCATTGCTGGTCGCCAGCGGTGCAGCACCCTGGTCCCCCCAGCTCTAAATACACCTGAGTCGAGTGAGGAAATGGAAGTGAAGTGTCTTTCCCAAGGACACTACAACATACACCGTCCCGCTCGCAAGTCAAACACATAAACCTTAGACTTGAAAGTCTTTAGTTTCTGATTACGACTCACAAACCGCTCGGCCACGCTGCCTCTAGTGTAGAAGTCCCGGCTTATAATTATGCGCATTCCTACTCTTCTTCCATAACGGTCTTTAAGCAAGTCAAACTGGAAAATAAAAGTTCCCCATGTAAATGATATCCAGAACAAAAGCTGTGTCAAGTCGCCGCACTGTAGTGTCCTGGGCACCCCAGCTTCTCTAAAGCCAGGTATTCATTCACATGTTTGTGAAGTGAGAATCGGGAAATACGCATTTTTCCTTACGAAACGACAACGTAAAAAGCCCGCCTAAGAGGCGAACCCACATCCCTCAGATTTGTACTCAGTTACATCTGAATCAATGGGGCATTGAGACTTAAGAGTCTTTGCGAGGTTCCATTCTTCAAGAGTCTTTGGGTTGTAAAGAATGACCCACCATTCTACAGCCAGGCCTCTGATGCAAAAAAAACCCAACCAAACCAATTACTACAAATATTTATGACCGACTGGGATATGGGTAGGTCCAGGAGAATTAAGTACAAATTTTAATAGCTCCGCATACCTGCAACCCTCCCCCCTCCCTGAGGTGGTACCCAAAAACGTTGCGATTGAAGAAACTGCGATTACCCAGTGACTTTTGTAAAGAAATTTGTTATTTTCCACTTTTTCGCAATTCCGTTAATTGCAACTTCTGCCTAATCGCAACATTGTCCACATAAAAAATGAAATGATAGGAATTTCATAAAAAAAGTCATTGGATAATCGTGGAAATGTTGCAATTAGGCTGGAAGCTGCGATTCTCCGGATTGCGAATATGAAGTGTACAATGTAGCTGGCATAAGAATTGGGCCCAAAACTACTATAATCGATAATAAATTCGGAGAGTGACGCCAGGATTCACACACTAAATCTAATACTATCCAATGAATATGAACAATGGTACCAATGATCGGCCAATATGGCTGCCGCTAGTCAATCAATTCACAGAACAGCAAAGGAGGAAAGCGCGTGATCAGTTCATTCAACGAGTTTCGTGTGAATAGTGAATGAACTCAGACATTACGCAAGAAGTGAATGAATTAAGACGAAGTGGAGAGCGAGAAGTCAATAATATATTCAGAGAGTTGAGCAAGGATCTGTTCCCTTACAAAATGAATGTCAATAGTAAAGGAATTCACATTCCGGAGAGAGAACAAGTGCACCAGAGTTCGTCCATAATGGCACGGGAAAGCCAAGAACCGTCTATAGCGATATGGAAATAGCAAAGAACTGTCTATAGCGAGATGGAAAAGGGAAAAACTGTCTACAGCGAGTCGAGGGAAAAAAAGTAAAAAACCGTCTATAATACCACGGGAAACGCGATGTCCTCTTTATCACGAGAAGGGGAAGTTCCTGACCGCTCTTAGACGGTATGTCGCTTTCCTTCTTGTTACGGACAGTGCATCGCTTTCCCGTGTCGCTGTAGATGACTTGTCGCTTTTTCGTCTCCCTGTCTCCCTTTCTCGTCTCACTATAGGGACATAGGGACGTACTGTCTAGGAAGACTAAAAAAAAAGGGGCATGTCATCTACAGCGACACGGGAAAGCGATGTCCTGTCTGTAGCAAGAAGGAAAGCGACATACCGTCTACGACGAGAGGAAAAGCGATGATACGTCTATAGCAATACGAAAAAACGATATTCTCTAGGAAGGGAGATGAAAAATGCGGAGTACCGTCTACTGCGAGATGGACTGAAAGGCAATGTATGCACAGGAGATTGAAATAGATCTAATCTATACTATAATATGAATCAAACGTAATCCCAGAGTGGAAAATAACTTGACGGTGGTAAATATAAAATGCACTTGGATCTATCCCTTTTAAATCGCTTCATGTACTTCATTAACAAAGTGAATTTCTTTGCTGTGTTTATTTTCGCTTTAACCCTCCCATCGGCGATCTGCAATTTTAAAGTTACTCATATGAATTTGACGTAGCTATGTCCATGTCTTGCTTTAGACAGCCACTTATCACGCTGGTCTTTATTTATAAACAACTTTCAACAAACATAAAAAAAAAACAACCCAACCCCAAATGTTTATGACGTTTGATACCTTTCTCAGATTTCAAAGACTTGCCACTATACAACACCTCACCATGGAAACCATAAAATCATCAGCTCTAATCATCTCTTTCATCCCCAGTCTAAACTCGATCACCGTAATACCTTTTGTCCAACCTTTATCTGATGACAAAAGGGTGCCATCAGTCAGTAACCGTTAGGAAGTGTCCAGAATAGCACCGCTCGACAACGGCATCACAAATAAAAGAGAAGGAGAAAGAGCGACTATATCGTGATGCCATTGTTGAATCAGCTGCACTGGTATCCGGGGAAGAAAATAATCGATTACACGGATGTTGCACTCTGTTATCGAACACAATCCAGTGATGTGTCTTGTCTTGTTTAAGACCTGCTGACCCGATGAAATAAAAAAAACCAAAAGCCCGCTTAATTGCAGTTCGTCGGGAGCATGGAATATGTAGCTTATTTAACGAAGTTGCAATTAAAAAGAGTAGAATATCTGGTTACTTTTTATATAAAACTACTATGGCATTTTGCTATGTTGAAAATATTGCGATTAAGCGAAAGTTGCCATTATCCGGATAACGATTAACCGGAGTCGGTTGTGTACAATCATTTTCGATCCCGAGGCGATGCCAGAGCTATTTAGTGGCTTAAGCGAGGCTACCAATTTGGACCTCGATCTTCTTCCTCACTCTCACCAAATGTCAACCAATTTAAATATTAACGCCTGCTTTTAATGTTCATGCATTGTAAACAAAATGTAATTTTTCCGTGGCATTAAAAAAAAAGCCACACCATTTTACTGCGCAATTCATCTTTAAATATTTCCCCATGCTCCACTTCTACTCTTTAATGCATTTTTCAAATCATTCTCTGACACGACTTAACCCGATCGCACGAGAAAACTTGTTAAAAGGGAGGACAGCACAGTACGTTAGAAGAAGAGATTTTCTTTCAGAGATGGTGTGTGTGTGTGTTTGACGTAATCCACGCAAAATTGCGTGGGCATCAACTAGTCGTTAACATGTCAGTTTCACAGCCAATGCTCAGATACGTCATTCTAATTGACGACAGGAGTTTGGTCCCCTGAAGAGTAAACCCTTTCATGGCGTCAGAGAACTACTCAGATACTTTGTTTTACCTTTGGACAGCAGTACTTTGGTCCCCTGAGGGCATGTATACTTAACCCAAAAAGTTACTGTAGCATTGTGTAATGCTGTACTACAGACAGATAATGTTAGTGTTTTCCAGCTTAGAACAGAGGTTTTCGGTACTAATTAGTCTACCACAGACTATTTCTCTATGCAATCCAGTAAGCGTCAAAAATACTCTGTATTAAAATTTGAAGTGTAACAACAAGACTGGGTTATAAATGTTTGTTTCAGAAAATGGCGCATAGACTGTTTGCATTGCGGCAAACTATCTGAAACCTACGGGCACTATTTGAGTGAGATTTTGTAAGAATTGTATAAGGTACGTTTCAAAACTTAAAAGACCAGCTTCACCTGGTGCTGCGAAATTTGTGGGATCTTTAAGTTGAGCCACTTGTTCTGGAAAAACGGACGCAAGTATTGAGCGGTAAGAGGGTTAAAAACGTAGCCCAGATCCCAAATTCTTAAATTAT
This sequence comes from Ellobium chinense, assembly GCA_033807755.1. Taxonomy (NCBI): domain Eukaryota; kingdom Metazoa; phylum Mollusca; class Gastropoda; order Ellobiida; family Ellobiidae; genus Ellobium; species Ellobium chinense. The sequence goes on from JAWQUT010000163.1 coordinate 1,128,320, forward strand.
TTTCTTGATTTGAAAGTTTTACTCATAATTTCAATCCCAAACTGTCGAACTCCAAATTTTACAAATACGTCCCTAGAAATTGGAATTCTAGAGGATCTACAATAATACAGTAGACTGTCGTAATACCCAGAAACAAGGTAAGAAAACAAACAAACAAACAAACAATCAAACAAACAAACAAACAGGGAAGCTTCATTCAGCAACAAAACAATCTCTTCGGTGTTCCGGGAAAGTTGTATTATTATATACTAATGAAAAGGAACTACAACACTTGAGAACTTGGGCATTAACGATGGGGTATCTTACCATCGTACATTAACTCTGCATGGCTACAAAGATGCACCGATGCAGTAATGTCATTCTTACGATTAGAATTATATAAACTTTGCAGTTTGAATGTTACTAAGGTGCATTCAGCACCGTTGCAGTAGTTTTATTCTTACGATACAAAGAGATCCCATCGTTATTGCGCAAGCTCTGAATTGCCGTGCGCCTTTCTCTTCTCTTTGAACACCTTAGTGTGTGGCCTTCAGATTTTGTTAACTGCTTGGTACTAATCGTCTTTGGGGACACCGTGGCGCTATTGCATGATATCTATAACAACTAAAAAAATTTCAGGAACATCATTTCATTTACGCAGTTACGACATTTTCATAACTGAGAGCTTGCGCATTCACGATAGGATATCTTACCATCCTAAGAATGATATTAGTGCATTGGTACTGCATCCTTAGTAGCGTTCAATATGCAAAGTTAATGTAATTATTACAATGGTAAGAGATCGCATCGTTAATGCGCAAGCTCTCAGACTGCACGAGCAAATTATATAGATACTGACTTCACTGAACACTGAACAATGACGGTATATTATTATTATGTGTTGTTGTTACTCCAAAAATCTAAACATGGCATGGGTGGTGTACTTTCTCTTTCTCGCTCCTTGGCTCTCTTGCTTTCCTCAGTGGGGTACGGTGGTCCTTTCAGCAGCGTGTGCCAAGCAAGTCAAGTGGAAAATATCACGCCTACACAATATGAGGCTTTGGTACCGTAGGAACTCAGACCTCTGCATCTAAATCTATCACTTGTACCTGTCTCCTAAAAGCCTAGCATCCAACTGTTCAGCGGTCTTTAAAATCACATTATTGGCATTCAGACAAAAGGAATATTTAGGTCAGTTTCATATCTGGTGAAAGCATTATGAACTTTGGCAAAGGCGTTGATGTCGAACTGGATGGAAAAATGATGAGTGGAGGAGGCAAAAATGTCCTCTTTTCGGGACTAGATGTCAGCAGAAACAAATCAGTTTATTTCATTTTATTGAAATATATGTTACAGAAACATAAATCTTCCACTGAAAAGAGAAAGTGTAATAGATCACGCCTTTGTATGAAAAATACAATGATGGGTTAAAGAAAAAAAAGCAATAAATGGCGGGTACAAAGCATATTGTATTTGATTTAGAGAAAAATTCAATGGTAATAATAATAATTATCATAACAACGCGGTTTATAAATCTCTTATCCAGACTAATGCCCGCTGGCGAAGAATTCACACTATTATTATCCCCAGCAGGTCAGATCACTAGAACTTTCTCAACTCCCTGGTGAGTATACACTACAGCTGCCATTTGGAGGCGCTGCTCACAAGCTTTCTGACAATAATTGAAGGCTAGTTCATCTTTCTCGTGTGACTTCAGGTTTTAGCTGTCTGCAGGGTGGCCGAGTTATTAGAGCGCTTGTCTCTGATTCGAATGGTCTCGGGTTGGAACTCTACTAGCGAGCGGTTTCTATCTGAGTATATCGCACAGTGTTTAAACGTCGCCCTCCTGTAGGCAGGACTAACGGGGGTCTAAGCCTCGTCTCTGATATAGCCATTAATGTCCTGAAGACGCAGTCATTACACAATCATGACTTAGACAAACACAGAGCTCAGGCTTTAGCTCGACCATCAGCAATCAACTCCGATTCACTCTAATCGCCCAATGCACCTCGGGTCCAGACTACCGCTGGCTTCGTGACCATTGTTACGGACAATGACCTCTGCATGTATTGTCTGCCGGCCGATCAACTGACACCGGGCTGCCAAATTCGACCGGCGCTTCACACGTTTGGAGCTGGCATGCGACTTTATTCTACAGTCGCCGGGGAGTGAAGGTGAGACCTGGTTCATAAAAATTAATGTTGTTGACACGGGATTCACTTAGATGCTACATCAATCTCGTTACAGACCGATCGCGGTTGATTAACTGTACTACTCAATAACCCTCTCACTCAATCCCATCCCCTCCCACCCCAACCCTTCCTTCATCATTCTGAAACCATTCCTCCGCCAATGAAACATGGAGCTTTGGCGGGCATGCGTAGTATCCATTTTGGCGTCGTCTCTTCACCTCCTCATGTGTAAAATTATGACATCATTAGTCTCGTAGCGTACGTGTATGCTCCATCATCCGAACTCGTGGAAATACTGACGTACTAAGCCATAAGCCAAAAGCCATCTCATTAAAAAGCCATACCTCGAGATTCTTCTCTTCTCCTCTTTCCTCTATTTCCCAGAGCGCTTGGAAGATTATGCTGTGTGACGTTTAAATGCAACAACAGAGCGCGGTTCTAGGTTCGCTCACACAATGCTGGGTTTCGTTTTTCTTACAAGCTCACTACAAAGTGCAAAACAAATTTTGAAGTAGTGCCTAACCGAGTTTTGTTGTCAACATTGGGGTTGGGGTAATCCATACACTTATTTCAGGCCATCCATAAGTCCGTAAATTGTATAGTTGATCTCTTTTCAAATAGAATTTATGGGTCATGGTTTCTTCTAAGTACTAACGATATCTCCATGCTATATCAAGTTTACTAACCTACTCAATACTTGAAAGAAAAGCGTGGGTGTGTACTAAAATAGAAACATAGTCTACGTATGTTTTTTTGGGCTGTAACAGTGCAGTACTTGAAAGGTGTACCGAGATGAACAGTCAAGGGATGTCGTAAGTGTAAATGTATATTATCATTAACGGCTCTAAGCCGTTAAAGCATAATTGTGTCTATCTGTTCTGTACCAACTTAACCCATAGGTCACCATGTTACCTCGCAGCTTCTTTTCCAGGATGCGCATCTAAATAGCGGATTGTGGCCAATATAAGCTTATTATAAATATGATGAAACGGACGAACATGGAAGACAAGTCGGTCGTAAACAATCTTGGCAGTATTCTCAAAGATTGTTTCTCTCTCTCTCTCTCTCTCTTTCTCTCTCTCTCTCTAACTCTCTCTCTGAAAATACAGTAATTCCTCCTGACAACTCACTGCTTTTGAACTCGATGCGCCTCCCACGCTCTGCAGATGTGAAGCAGAATTTTGAATCACAGAAGTTGTAGCAGGCATCACTAGTCTCTAAAACTACCATGTAAGCCTTGTCCATTCAAATGAAAACGTACAGGCCCACACAAATGCATTTACACAAACTGTTTATCGCTACCATTAAAGCTTGTATATCTATGTTCTGTACTTGCTGACACAAAAACTCGCTTGCAGATCTTTTACATAATTTAAAACAGCTGTAGCCCTTGCCTTTTACTGTTTCTATGGGAACCATGGATCCAAATAAAATTTATATGTCTGAAAACCTGATCTCACTGCGCAAATAGTTCCTAGAACGTGTCTCCCAGCAATGGACAGATAGTGCCGTGCTATAGAGAGGAGAGATAGTGCTGTCACGGAAACAAAAGCTTGAAGTGCCTTGACCCAGAAAGGATGAATTCCAGTCGAGAACTGGAAAACAAAGCAATAAAGAACTCTGAAGTTTTAAGAAATTGTAAGGCTAGATACACGGTTACACAGTCTAGACCATCTTATCCTGTTGAGAGCCTAATGTATTAATACTTGTCATTAAAAATACATATTATCTTTCTACAGTCCTCTCTCCTTTTTCTTACTTGTAGAATAAAAATAATATGCTGTGCGACTTTCACATGCGACAACAGAGCCGGTAATAGGTTTCAGTCACATAATTCTAGAGAGATGTTGTTCGGGTACCGACAGCACGGGTGTGGCAAAGAAGAGAAATCGTACGTGCGTCCATTTTCGGTTATGGACTTACTCCCTGGAGGGCCAGATTATTTTGTCTAACACAGACGAACTTCATAGGCGGAGACTTGATTTACTCCCACTGACAAATTACGTCATCCTGTCTAAAATGGCTTCACTAATAATTTTCCCGCCGGAGTTTCTATGTTTCAACAGACCTGGGGAGGAATGGAAGAGGGAAGGTAATGTCTTTTCCTCTGCTTCAATACCCTTTCCTTTCCCTTCTCCTTCCCCATCCTCATCACAATCGGTTAAGACGTGCCTGCAAAAGTATTAATGCTCTAACCAGATGAAACTGACCTTAATATTCCCTTTGTTTAAATGCCAGTAATGTGTTTTTAAAGACCTCTGAACAGTTGAATGCTAGCTATAAGCTGTGGGGAGGCAGCCACAAATAGTTTAGATGTAGAATACAGGATACGGGCAGAAGCCAAGGGCTGATTTGTATGTAGGTGTGATCTTTTCTATGCACCAGAGGGGGGCTCTCTTAGTTATTATCTGTAGCTTATCTGTTTGTTCTTTTATCTTGTCTATTAGTATTACGGTGGCCATAGAAAGTAATGTAAGATTTCAGGAACTTGAATTTCAAGGGAATTATCCACACAAACAAAAGTCCACCTTTATTATTTTGCCTCATCAGGGATTACGTCTTCAACACTGCTGTACAATGTAAGACATTTCATTCATGACAATACATACATATACAGCAGTGCAGAAAATAGAACTAACAGTACAACATTTCCATAAACCAAATCTATTACAAAGTCATAGATGATAGAGAATAGGGAATAGCAGGGAATAGGGAATGGGGATGGGACAGAAAGGGCACTGTGACACAGGAAAAAACGAAAATCCTCCCTCTTCCATTCTATCCCAGGCTTAAAGGCAGGGCTAAACAAAAGCAAGAGAATTATTATAGTCACGCCTATCAGATGTTGAATCTGAGATTGTTTGACCATAGTTCCCCCATCACTTTAAATCAAACTGAATCTCTCCTGGCCTCTTTAACTCTTTTTTTTTCTCGAGAACAGTCTATTACATATCACTCTCAGTTTCATTTTATGGGAAACAACTCCTCAATCCCCCTTCCTCCCCATCCATGTCCCCCCCCACACACACACATTCTGCCTACAAATGGTTATTATTAGGGCTATAACTTTTCACTTTTCGTACTGTAAATGGAGTTCGACTACTGTTGCCTATAAAAAGATTGGCGCCAAACACTAATGGAAACGAAACAAACAAAAACACTCTTCACAGTCCGGCTTTTTCGGGCAAACCAGTGGCGAAACGTATCAAGAATCATTCGGGTGCAACCGCAAGAAATAATTTTTGACTCAGCCGATTATTTTATCACAACGGCTCTGGCTCTGAGAAATGTATTGTAAACTAGATAATAGCCCAAGAAAATGATCTTGAACAATTCCAAAAAACCTGAGGAGGGCATTAAAAGAGTTATGAGCTGTGGTTGGTCTTTCAAGTGATTTTACAGGAATATCTCTTCCAGACTTCATTCTTCGTGCTTAAAGTTCAGGCTCTGAACTAATTGAGGTAAGAACGAGTTCTTCAGAACGGTAGCGCAGTTGAAAAAAATGGTTTAACCGAGAGGTGTCACTCCTGCCGAATCATAAGGCTTGACCCCCACTTGTAAACTTGTAGTATGGGCTGTATATCTACGAAATTAAGCAGAGATAAGAACACAATGTAATACAAAGACATAATATCATCTGAGCTTTGCTCCACTCTCAACGCGCATCAGCTCTGTCTTAAAGAGGCTGAGCACAGCTAACCGCTGTCTGCACCATGTAGGCACTGTGAGGATTCGGAGTGTCCCCTCTTGCCTATGTACACCCGTTTGGTGTAACATAAAATAAGAGTGCATTGCTTGAAGATTTATACCAGTATTGTCATGGACTGCAACAAAAGCTCTACTGAAGACGATGACAGCCTCGCATAGTTCTTCGGACGGGAACTATTTCCGATAAACCGAAGGGACTGCTTCAGCACTGCTTAGAAGAGTGTCCTGTTCCCCTTCCCCCCC
>JAWQUT010000163.1:1134490-1149491 GCA_033807755.1 Ellobium chinense
GCAAAATAAATTGTAGCTTGAGCTTCTATTAGTGAGATCATTTCTTAACCGACCGGAAATTACCATCATTGGAAGAAACAAAATAATGTTCATCACTTGTTACCAGGTCAGTGAACTTCAGAGATAAAGCTTGACGGTAATAATCATACCTGCTCTTCTCCCCTCCCCCCCCTTCCATTACACATAGACACTCGTCCGCAGGCGCGGCGCGCGCGCGCGCACACACACAAACACACACACACACACACACACACACACACACACACACACACACACACACACACACACACACACACACACACACACACACACACACACATATATATATATATATATAAACGAACAATCTCACTGTGATGTGATGGCAAACAAGCTTAATCTGAAAAAATTGATGATGAACAACAGTCGGCGAATCCCATCTCTACAAGTCGGGCATAACCACAGATCAAAGCTATTGTTTAACGACAAATCATCGTAAGATGCCCAGATCAGATTACGATTATATTGTGTTTTATCGGTGCTGGCCATTAAACTAGCGACCATCTCTAAAGCCTTATTGACATATCTGAGTGACCTGGGGCTGTGGAGGTTCTAATAATGTGAAATCGAATAACGGGTGGGGTACTTGGCCTGGATACGAGACTTATAAACCTCATTAACATGATATTGAGAAACCCATCTTTCGCAAGTAATGGTAGGATAATTTTGAACGAAAGCATATTCTTTGTAATGAGGCTATTGGGTCAGTCTCTTTGACCGTATTCATAATTGTTAAGTTGGTTAACGCACTGCGGTAACCAAGGGAAACTCCTAAATAATTAGTGATGTTAATTAAAGCGAGGACTATGCATACGACAACTTATGTCAAAACGGCATGAGTTAAAATTTAGTGAGGTATGTGCTTACGTAAATGTTTAAAATCCTCCATAAGTTTGAATACAGACTTTTATAGGTTAAAGGATCTCAAGATAAACTGCCTTCAAGATTGTTGAAGTGATACGATGGTACGTTACTTTTGTGTTCCAAAAGGATAGATCAAAGCTCGATATTCTAATTTCAAATCTCTTGTAATTTATAGGGATCTTAAATTAAATATTTCAGATTACACCGGAAATAGCAAAAAATATTACTGATACACGTTAGTTTTGATTCATTTAATGTAAACAATACACATCTTTTTTTTACGAAAAGAAATTCAAAATACGCGTTTTTAATCAAGTGTTTTCCTTCGACTGAAAAGTGATCATTTTGCAGTAAGACAGTTGAGTTCTAATATCTTTGATATTATAGCAGAATGCTATTAGGCCTTCATGCATTGCGTATGCAGTTCATCATCATCTCCGCTTAATTGCAAATCTTCTGGAACATGAACTAGACGTGATTAAACTGAGTTGCTATAAGTAATTATATATACCGGTAATAGGAAGTACAGGTTATTCTGTTATATGAAAATTGTTACCACTAAAGGAAGCTAAGACTAAATATTATTTGATAGACGCAAATGAATGAAGAAAACTGCATAACTTCTTGATAAAAATTATTAAAAGTCTGGGTGGTCCTGCATATGGTTAGGGAGCCTCCATGCAACTCTGCATATCTGGTGCAGATATATTAATATTCCCGGCCTACCACGCCTTCTCCAGGGATCTCTCGATGCGTTTGGGGGCCTTAAACCCCCACAGGTGCAGCGGCGTCACGAGATAACAGGTGCAGGTGTCAGCCAGCCAGTTGGCCGGGGCGCACAGGATGTTGATGTTGGCACTGCCAGGTGTAAGTGGAAGAATTATGAAAGGTTCTTAACAGGACGCGCTGTGTGCGTATGAAGCCATTTTTAATCATGATGTTATTTGAGAGCTTGCGTATTGACGATGGGATCTCTTACCATCATAAGAATTACGTTAACTCTGCATGTTGAAAGCTACTGAGGATGTGCATTTAGTACCAATGCACTAATATAGTTCTTACGATGGTAAAAGATCCCATTGATAATGCCCATGTTCTCATTTGCCTATGCGTGACATATACTGTGCAATAATAATAATAATGCGGTATATAAGTCTCATATCTAGGCTAATGCCCGCTCATGCGACTTCACACTATTATTATTCCAGCAGGCTTGATCACTCTAGGACTTTCTCGACTCCCTGGGGAACATACAGTGCCGCTGCCATTTATAGGCGCTGATCACTAGCATTCTGACAATATCTTCCACTGCCTATAGCCATAGCCAGGTACCCATTTTACAGACGGGTGGACTGAGGAAAATGTAAATGAAATGCTTTCCCAAGGCACTTAAAACATGACCGTGGTCGAGAATCGAACCCAGGACCTTTAGATCCAATCATGTACCGCAGCTTCTGATCTTGGCTTTACGGTGTTAAATTTATCATTTCTGTTCTACAAGTGACAGAACTCATTTCGATGGGCTTCAAACATCGGTTTCCATGACTGATGCAGATCTTGTACTTTTAGGTTTTCTAGACCAGAGCCTGAACTTCCATAAGATATTAAGAACCAACATAATATTATCTGAGGACTCTGACTGACTGCACTGATGCATTTTACACTCTCATTACCTAAGAGTGCATTTCAAACTTTTATTGGCTGATATAACGCATTTCACTATTTCATTGGCTGATACCATGCAGTTTACACTATCCTTGGTTAACTGGCTGATACAGTGCATTTCACATTCTCTGGTACACTACAATGCGTTTCCTCTATAAAATTGTGCTTTGTCGATATTTTCAAAAATCCATTGAAGTAAGCACTCTGAACTCCAGTATCATGGATGGTCAGTATCGATACCATGGCTCACAATGATACACCAGACTGTTTCAGCTACCGAAGTAAAAAACAAAATAGAACTATACCATCTCTTCGTACTTGAATGCAGTGCAATGTGCAGGAGAACATCGATAATAAATTTGCCCTTAATGCATGGAAAAATGGTACTTGTTTTCGAGCTTATTAACTAGGTCAGGTTTTGGAAAACGCGCGGAGTGTCAATTGCGGAAAGATATCTAATTTACATTTTTCGTTAATTAAGAAGAAAATGGAGGAGGAGGTGGAGGAAAAGAAGAAGAAGAATATAAAGAAGAGAACGAAGAAGAAGAAGAAGAAGCGGAAGAAGAAAATGAAGAAGAAGATTTCTGTTGGCTCAGTTGAGCAGAGCACGAAAGAGTTATATAAATAATTATGCATAAAGAATGCACAAATTAAGGACGTAGTAAATATTGTCTTAAATATACTTAGTAAATATAGTGTTAAATAGCCAGTATCACTAGAATTGAGCAAATAGTCTAAAATTGCCAACGTCACCAAAAAATTAATATAGTCTAAAATAGCCAGTATCACACAAATTTATTGAATATAGTTTAAAATAGCCAACGTCACCAAAAATTAGTTAATATACTCTAAAATAGCCAGTATTACTTTAATTTAGTAAATATAGTCTTTAAGAGCCAATGTTACGAGGGCTCAGTAAATATAATGTAAAATAGCTGGGACTTCATAAATATAGTCTCAAATAGCCATCGCTCAAAGTCCAGTCCCTAGTCTTTTATCTCCGACCGCCTTCACCTCCCTTTTTAAAATTCACACCAGTCTTGTCTGCACCATGAGCTACATTGCATCATGTCATTGCTGTGGCCTCAGTTGAACAGAATACGAGAGGATTGTTTAAAAAAATAATGCATAAAGAATGCACAAAGTAAGAACTTAGTAGATATAGTCTAATATAGCCAGTGTCATTAGGACTTAGTAAATATAGTCTAAAATAGCCAGGGTCACTGGGCCCTTACACGTTATCCCTACTTGCTCCATCTCCTTTTTTTCAAAATCCACACCAGCCCTATTTGCACTGCGAGCTACAACGCATCACGTTCATTTCGGCTGGCTCATCTGAGAAGAATTCGAAAGTTACATAAAGAATGCACAAATTAAGGACAGGCAATATAGTCTAAATTAGCTAGCGTCACTAGGACTTTGTAAATAGTATCTAAAATAGCCAGTGTCACTGAGACTTAGCAAATGTTATCTAAAACAGCCGGTGTCACTGAGCCCTTAGACTTTATCCATACCTCCTCCATCTCCCTTTTTAAAATTCACACCAGCCTTTGTTTGCACCGCGAGTTTCAGTGCATCGCATTCATTCATTTCTGTTGGCTCCGTTAAACAGAGTGCAAAAGAGTTGTACAAATAATAATACACAAAGAATGCACAAATTAAGGACTTGACAAATACAGTCTAAAACAGCCAGTGTCACTGAGCCCTTAGACTTTACGCACACCTCTTCCATCTCCCTTTTTAAAATCCACACCAGCCTTGTTTGCACCGCGAGCTACAACGCATCACGTTCCTCCCAATCTGTAAAAGTGTTAATCGCTTTCTGAGCTCGGTACAAGCTTTCCCTTTGCGAATTTTACATCTTCTCTTTGCTCCTAATTTGCTTCTTTTGCCTACAGAGATTGCGTAAGAGCTTCTGAAATTTTTCCCCTTAGTGATTTCTCCTTAGTTTCCGTTGTTTTTGTTTTTGTGGCTTTTTACCTTAAAGATAGGCTGTTTGTTAAGAAATAGATAGGTTGAAAACTGGATAAAGCAGCGAAAAGAGAGAGAGAGAGAGAGAGAGAGAGAGAGAGAGAGAGAGAGAGAGAGAGAGAGAGAGAGAGAGAGAGAGAGAGAGAGANAGAGAGAGACAGAGACAGAGACAGAGAGAGAGACGGTCTGGCTGAAAGAGTATGTGACGGGGAAGAAGAAGAGGAAGAAGACAGGAAGAAGGAAGTTTTCATTTATTTCGTGATTCATTCCTTCTGCTCTCTGTTGTTTTGCTTTTGTGTTTTCTTTGAAGATGGGCTATTCTTGATAGAACAAAGTTTGCTGAAATGGGAAAAATTAGAAGAGGGCAATTCCCTGCTGGGTGCCATGTTAGTTTACTCAAATTTCTGACAAGCTTTGACTTTACAGCAACCAGTTTCAGTTTATTTTTTTAAAAATACATTAGACTAATTCTTGTTAGAAACAACCAAAATTAATTGCTGTAAAGTCAAACTTAAGAAACAATATGCGCAACTGTGTTCAGCCGAAATTGCCCAAGAGAGAGAGAGAGAGAGAGAGAGAGAGAGAGAGAGAGAGAGAGAGAGAGAGACAGACAGACAGACAGACAGACAGACAGACAGACAGACAGACAGACAGACAGACAGAGAGGGACAGAGAGAGGCAGAGGCTGAGAGATTATGAAGAAGAGGAATAAGAACGGGAAGCAGAGTACACAATTTTTTTCTTCTTAGTTAGTGTCCCTGCATTTTTTCCTTAAAGAAAGACAAGCTTAGACCTTCCCTGTGGAAACAGACATGTTGAAAACAGAATGAAATAAAAGGCAAAGAAACAGACAAACTGGACAGCTGTAATAGGGAAGGATAAGACGAAACAAAAGCAAAATCAATGAAGGTTAAGGGAGAAAGAAAATGAAAAAGAAAAGGAGAAGGGAAAAAGAGGGAGATACATACGGTCAATGGAGAAGAACAGAAGAGATAGAGAAAGTCAACATGGAAGAACAAAAGGGCAAAAGTGCATGACAGAGCGAAAGAAACAAATGAACGACAGCTAAAGAAAGAGAGATAGAGCGAAAGAGAGAGAAAGAGAGGCAGAAAGAGAGAGTGAGACAGAGAGAGAAAGAGAGAGAGAGAGAGAGAGAGAGAGAGAGAGAGAGAGAGTGAGAAAGAGAGGTAGTAAGTAGGTAGGTCAGTAGACATATTGGTAGGCAAGCAGATAGAGACATAGGTAGACAGACAGACAGACAATTAGATAGATAGATAGATAGATAGATAGATAGATAGATAGATAATAGATAGATAGATAGATAGATAGATAGATAGATAGATAGATAGATGAAAAAAAAGAAGAAACAAACGAGAGAAACCACTAAGTGCAATGATTATCGGAGCAGAGTTCAAACCCCTTCAGCAAGCGCCACGTACAAAAGTTTGATCAAGTCAATAGTTTCCTCGTTTACCCACGTGGTAAAATGGGGACATTTGAAGCCGGCATCAGATTCAGGGAGTATTACAAAAACGTTTGAGGGGAGGCCCTCTGATTTGCCTCATAATGATCTTGTCCAAACATCCCCAGATAGCGTCTCGATATCCAAACGCTTTTCAGCAGAATGAACGCTCTTTCCTGCGTATAAAAACAGTAAACACACCACTCCGGTTATGTTTTTTTATTGAGGTTTCGCAAGAGAAAATGGCGAAGGGGCAAGAAGAAGAAGAAAGGGGTAATAACTCTATCGGCGTATATCAACGGAATTTCAATAGGTTTATTGGGAAAAAAGGGAGCAAAGTGTGTTTTTTTTTTCAGTTCTCTTTAGAATGTGCTTTTACACTAATCTATGTAGGCTACACTACGATGATGTAATTTTCTTATATGATGATAAGAAAAGATAAGATATTTTATCTGTGAAGCAGCGTGGCCGAATAGTTAGGGAGTTGAACTCTAGATCTTTATGTCGTGGGTTCGATTCCCTATCACGGTCATGTTGTACGTGCCTTGGGCAAGCATTTCATTCACATTTTTCCCAGTTCACCTGTGTGTAAAATGGATACCTGGCAATAGTCAGAATACTAGTGATCAGTGCCCGTAAATGGCGGTGGCTCTCCATAATCCTTATGAAGTTGAGAAAATTCTAGAATTATCATAACTGTTGGGGTAATAATAGTGTAAAGTCGCGTGAGCGGCTATGAGCCTGGATAGCAGACTTACATACCCCGTTATTACTATCATTATATTCATCATGCTCGTTGGTGTATAATGCGGGTTTCCTCAGAAATGAGGTTTCGAAAAATATGCAATCGCCTACAGCCGTTTCGTTAACATTAAGAAGCCACATTCTTTATAAAAATTTTAGGACATTAAAGTTTTTGAACCAGCGCACTAATTGTGATACAGAAGCTCCTTAAAATACTTGGCAAGTGACATTAAGTTTTTGGCGTTTAACATAATCGATTGAATACTGTCATATTGGCAACATGAATGAGCAAAACAAAGTATGCTCAAAGATTTTATCAAACGTTATGCTTGTGAAAAGTTTTTATAAAGTCTTCATCAAATGAGATAAGGATAGCTCTCACAGGTGCAGATGCAGTTATAGATTCTGCGGGTATGCATGGATGTAAGTTACCGTGTTTCAGTTGGTGGGTGGGAATGATGGGATGTGCATACAGTAATTTTGTGGCATAACCATTTGCAGGCAGTAAGCCTCTTCATCTCTGTATGTGTAGGAGTGTGTTTAATTTAATGTTGCAGCTGTAGTTTCAGATTTAAATGACTAAATCGTGAAGAGTAGTAGTAGTAGTAGTAGTAGTAGTAGTAGTAGGATTAGCAACAACAGCAGTAGTAGTAGTGGTGGTGGTGGTGATAGTAGTAGTAGTAATAGTAGTAGTAGCAACAACAGCAGCAGCAATAGTAGTAGTAGTGGTGGTGGTGATGATGGTAGTAGTAGTAGTAATAGTAGTAGTAGCAACAGCAGCAGCAATATTAGTAGTAGTGGTGGTGGTTGTGGTGGTAGTAGTAGTTGAAGTAGTACTAGTGGTAGAAGAAGTAGTAGTAGTAGTAGTAATAGTTGTGATAGTAGTAGTAGCGTAGCAGTAGTAGCAATAGTAGTAGTAGTAGTAGTAGAAGTAGTAGCAGAAGCAGCAGCAGCAGCAGTAGTTGTAGTAGTAGTAGTAGCAGTAGTAGTAGTAGTAGTAGTAATAGTAGTACTAGTAATAGTAGAAGTAGTAGTGATAGCATCAAATTGATGTTACGGCCTTAAATTGAGTTTAAGATCAGTAGGTTATGAGCTTGAATATCGCCATCATTATTCTGGTAGTGATCCTTTAGGGAGGTGCTCTAGTCACAATATCGTCAGTCCATTCATCTATGAAATAGGGGCAGGCAACAGACAGGGAAAGATAACTGATACTAACCGAAGTGTCTCAGCGATGGCTGCGATATGGAGGGGATAGAGAGAACCAAACGTATGCGTCATTTACTCACGTGTAATACTATCTTTCTTACACCAACATTATTGTAATCCGAGCTGTCAAAAGATCCGAACTCATGCGTGATCTACTCACGTGTAATACTATCTTTCTTACACCAACATTATTGTAATCCGAGCTGTCAAAAGATTTGGTCTCATAACGCCAACTTGGCAACTCTGGGTTGCAATGTTTATGAAGACGACATCCAACTGGCAAGCCTGCGCTATTTTTTTGTCAGCCAATGGAAACGATTTGCTCTCGGATTTTGTTTTCGCCTCCCGCGGTGACTGTGGTAATCGCTATCCCTCGGTTCAAAGCATATAAAGGTCTCGCTTACTCTCATAGGAGCCCAGGGGGTCATCTGCGACCAACAATTCAGGATGTCTTGCCAAATTTGAGATCCCTGTGTTAAACAGTATAAATATCTGTATTGGACAAAGAATCAAATCCAGCCTGTCAGTTAACAGCCACAGAAGTTCATTATTGTATTATAGGTCTATTGGAATTCGCAGCTTTCACCTAAGTAACAGACCATGGTGAGCACGTTTTTCTTTGCTCTGGATAAGAGTGACCAATGCCTGGAAAATGGCGGCAGCAGTGCATGCTCTTCGACGAGCTGAAAAAGTTCTGCCAACCTGTCTGTCTGTCTGTCTGTCTGTCTGTCTGTCTGTCTGTCTGTCTGTCTGTCTGTAGGTCACCTCCTCTCGTCTCGTTCTCTTTTTCTTCTTGCCACTAGCTCACCCTCTCTCTCTTTCACCTCTCTGTCACACCCCACTACACACTTCCAACATGACCATCTTTTCAGGGATTTGAAAATCTGATCGACGTGATAATGAAAGCGCGACCCTCTGCGTTAAGAGCTTAAAAATCCGCTTAAAAAACATAATAAAGGCGTGGGTGTTTGAACTGACGGCTTGTCATAATACTTTTGGCTTGATCTTGTTGTTTGTTGATTGTCAACAGTCTGGGAGAAAGCCATTTTATATTTGCTTTGGGAAGGGAAGGTTGAAAGGGGGGAGGTGGGAATGGGGTGGAGTGAGAGTATCACTAGCGTCTTGTCGTAAAAGGGCCCATCTTTGTTTTTCGCCAAATCACTTTCCTTTGGCGTTTTCGCGAACTATTGAATTAACCGCTATCTCCCTACAAAATATTCCGGCTAAAATGCTTTAACATTTTAATAACAGCTGAAATTACGCAAGATCCCTGTGTTGAAACTGAAATGTTCAACTTCCTCAAAAAACAGAGTATTGCAAAGATCGGTTCTCATATCGTGCACATTTCAAACATTAACACAAACTTGAAAGGAAGCAAGCAAGCAAGCAAGCACGAGAGAAAACCGCAGACTTATTATTGATAACGTGTTTTGGCTGCCATATCATCGGGCTTTTGTCTCTGTGTGTACACGCGCGAGGTGAGAAGGCGTGTTTTCGGTGTTTTCACAACCTGCAGAAACGGTTAAACCTGTCTAAAATGGGTCCTGGTTTTCCAATTATGCTGGGCGTCATCCTGACGTACGCAAGCTAACGCAAAGAACGGTGTTGGTGGGCAGGATCATTCCTGAGTAAAGATAATTTCGATACATCGGCATTTCGATTCAGTACCGAAATTGATATCGATCTTGTGATTCTCGAGATCAATTAACTGGCTCCCGGTCTCCTCACAGCGAAGCCTAACGATATCAAAAGATATCGAAAGATTCTCAGTCCCAAACGGGTCTCCTCAAAGCAAAGCGTGGTGGTATCAAATGATGTAGACTGGTGTAGCAAGTATCAAGACTAATTTCGAGTCTCTTTCGACTAACAGTCCTAAAACTCGCTACCTGTCTCTTCACCGCAAATCCTGGCGGTAACATAAAGAATCAAAAGTATCGACAGGTATGGAAAGTATCGGAGGTATCGATAGATATTTAAGGTTCTAAAATACCTATTCAGAATTAAGTATCACTATCGAAATAGAATCGAAACTTTCGATAGTCAGAGACAGAAGCTGAGTACAGCGTTAGTTAGACGATGAGATAATGGCCCACCACTAGAGCAAAGAGTCAATTTTCGTATGAAGCTCGCAGTAAAGATTCTTTCGGAGAACACGATCGAGTGCGTATTCATTGTTTTTGCATAAAGAGGGGAAATAACTTAGAACACAATCCTTTCCGCTTTGTTGGATGTTTTCCCACTTTACCATGTCATGTCAAAACTTCAAAACCCACCTCAGAATTGTGACGTGACCTTGAGTGCTGATGACGTAAAAGAAGTTTTTTTTTTAAAATTTGAGTGATATTATTTTATACAGGAGTCATTTCGTTAAGGTGAGATAGAGAGGTGCGAGTTATATATATATATATANTATATATATATATATATATATATATATATATATATATATATATGCGTGTATCAGTTTGGATACGAGACTTATAAATCACATTATTATTAATAATAGAATCTCTGCAAGAAACAAAAGTTTGATATCGCATCGCCTAAATCATTTTTAGAGCTCGAAACCTCAATTCTCAGTCTAGCGCCATCAACCTAAGTTTAACTGGTTGCCACACCAATTCTGAAGTAAATCAGACGTTGCAGAGGTGGTGATAGAAGCAGTAGCAGCAACTACAGTTAGCAGCAGTGATTATGCTGTAAATTTAGTAACAACAGTTATTATAGTAACAGTAACACTTATAATACAGATAGTGGTTTGGTGTCTAGGCTGGCTCGGAGTCTGCGCAGCTGGGTAACATCTCCTTAAATAATCCACATTTACATATGATTATTTTTGTTTTTTGCTTGTCTGAAAAGAAAACACCATCATATTCTATCAATGCATTTGTTTTGACTCAACTTTAAATTACAGATTCTGAGAGACCCACGAAATCTTAGGTTTAAGTGAGCAGTCAGAAGCTAGTCATAGCACGTCATTTAGTAATAGCAGTGGTGAGTAGCGGTAAAGGCAGTTGCATGGTTGGCAGTGGTAGCAATAATAATGGTCGTGGTGAAAGTAGTTGTAATGTATTACTAATAATAGTGTCATTAGTAATATATAGTGGGTGGTGATGGTAGTGGTGGTGGTGGTGGAAGGAGATAACAGTTATTGTTAAGCAAAAAGTAGTAGTTGCAGCAGCGGCAGCAGTTGTAAACACAGTCATGGTGATCGCTGTACGAGTAATGGTAGAATTTGGAAGAGTAGCAGGGACAACAACAGCACAGCAAACCATTGTAAAATGACAAACAGTATTTTCCCTTGGTTGGTTGCTTGGTTGGTGGATCGGTTGGTTGCTTGGTTGGTTGATTGGTTGGTTGGTTGGCTGGTGGGTTGGCTGGTGGATTGGTTGGTTGGTTATTTACAGCCAGTACTGAATTAACTTAATAGCCGTCGACTAAATGCTTTGCAAGCTGTCTGGTGAAACGATGAATTTCAATTCAGATTTCTTATTCCCTATTTCCTTGGCTAGATCATGACATCAGTATAGAGAGCGGGCTTTCGCGATGTGAAATTTACATCTCCCCATCATTGCTGAATGCATCTTTAGTGGCTTCCAACATGCGTAGTTAATAGAGATTCCATTGTTATGGGAACGCTCTTACATGTAATTCCTACGATGATAAAAGTTCCCATCGATAATGCGCAAGCTCTCAATATATTGAATTTGTCCCATATTAAGAAGACCAGTGAAGTTGCTAGACAAAATTGCTGACCAACCTCACAGGCAAAAAGAAAAAAAAATTCTGAATTGGCTGCTTTTTTTTTTTTTTTTGTCTTTTGTGGAGAAGTGGGGAAAAGGAAGAGGGAAACTAGTGATTTCACAATACAACTCTTGTCGAAAGTAGGGATAAAATTCTAGGACGAGGAATGCTATTTTGTAAGATCAAGGATGGAAGCGACAGCAAAAAAGGTCAGGAGTGGATTTTGAACCACGTTAAAATCTTGGTACACGTCTAATGGGTTATTTCACTGAAATTATCTCCCCTTGTAGTGACCCTTAGGGGTATTGCGAAACTAAGGACCCCGGAAGTCCTTTATGTTTTATGACAGTCGTTATCTTTTCCTCGCATAAGACAACTTATTTCAAGTTCTGATCTCTAATGACAGTAATGGCACGGGTAGGCGTGCATGAATGGCATTTCTTGATGTTATGATCATACTTATCAAGCTCGTAACATTTTGTACGATAGTAACACAAACAATGGCACAGATGCGTGGGTTTCATAGAAGAAATTATCTTTCGAAATGTTTATATAAAAGACTAAATGTGTATGAGATAAAAATGAATACGTCTTGGGAATGGTATCAAAGAAAACACTTGAAAAACAAAATCTAGGTTCATTATGATTACTATAGAAACCTTTAATTAAAATGTTAGTTACTTTTATAAACTGGCCAGCACCTTCGGATGCATATATATATATATATATATATATATATATATATATATATATATATATATATATATATATATATATATATATANTATATTGTCTATAATAATGTAATGTCTAATTTAATCTTATCTGTCCCGCCCTTTGGTACTTGTAATTTTGACCGCCGATATACCGAGCACAGTCTGGGCATGGTTAATAAACGTGTGAACTTGTACCTTTACCATAGCGGTAAATATGAGATCCGAACTTGGAAATATCAGCTCTCTAATATTTCATTAAGCGATTATCAGGTGTCGGTAGTATCCAGTATTACTCATTAGTTTATCCAATGGATGTTGTCGACCCCTCCTTCTCTTTATAATGGTAACTTTTACACAGTTATTTCTTTTCCCCATTCACTTGTTTTCTCAAGCAAATCCAACACCATGACGCACTGATCTATGGAAATATAGGTAAACATTTGGGAGCGTAAATTCTTACCGACTATTGAACTGCTGAGATATTGTGGTCGATCTACAAAGAACAGTACATTATTATATTAGCGTTTCAGAGAACGCGGTTTATACACACACAATGACAAAAGAGCCATTTCCAGTAGGTCTGTCTTGTGGATGTGTCAAGGAAAGGCGTTGTATTGCTTAAAACCAAATGCTGGAAAGACATTGTAGCACTTCATGGCGGGCAACTTTCAATAATTTTTGTCCCCTCCATATATATCACGTGCTTTTTGCGACAACACCCTGCAGTGTAGCCTTTCTGGCTACGCTTGTTAAAAAAATACGTTTCAGAACAATTTGTAGACTGTCGACTTGTCGGTTTTAACCACATTCTTCGGAATTGTAAACTTGCTTAGTAGGGTTGGGCAAGTTCACCAAAATAGTCAGTTCAGATCTAGCTCAGTTCACTACGGCAAAAAGACGTAAGATTAAGTTTAGCTTAGTTTCCTGAATACTGAGTACTATTCAGATCTGGTCTATTCCACATGGTTTTTGACACTGGCATTCGGTTCTGATTTTGGAGGTAGATGTGAACTGAACTTAAATTTAGGTTTAAAATTAAAGTTCAAAATCAGTTGTCCAAAATAGTTACAGTTCAGATCCAGATCATTTCATCCAAAATAGCTATGAAACTCAAGTCAAGTTCACATGAACTGAACTTAAGTTCATAATTTGCGTTTATAAGATCTCAGTTCTGCTAAACCCTGCCGCGCAGCTTCAATTACACTTCTCCCTCATCTAAATATTGCGTGGAAAGTCGCATGAGAGGACATTGTCCTAGATACAACATGTAAAAACCTCTTTATGATGATGATGGTGATGATTATAGTTATTATTTATTTATTCTCCCAAAGTATTGACAATCTATGAAAAGTACTACGTGTATGAAAATTATTATGTCAAGTGCGTGTGTGCACGGTTCTTTTTCTTGCGCGTTTTTTTTTTCTCATTTGCGTGAGCACATATGTAATTAGCACAGTACATTGCACTATAATTGTTAGCTTTCGTAACTTGAGTTTCAACAGCTGATGTATAAAGATGGAGAGATGCGGAGGGGAAGGGGTGACGAGAGAGAGAAATAGGAGAGCGAGAGAGAGAGAGAGAGAGAGAGAGAGAGAGAGAGAGAGAAAGAGAGAGAAAGAGAGAGAGAGAACGAGAGAAAAGATAGAAATTAGGGCAAGAAACGACATCGGGTCGAACATAGACAAACAGACAGACATACAGACATACAGAGAGACTTAAAGAGACAGTCACACGGAGAGGAAGATAATGAGAAAGTCTTCTTCTAAGATTTACTAAAAGATTATGTGTGTATGCAAATTATGTTATTAGTCATATATATTATGACTAGTCAGAAGGGGAAAACTTCACAAAAGGACACTTGGGAGTCATGACCGAAGTGTGGCCAAATCCCTGCAGAGTGTCAATCAGGAAGTCAAAGGACGGAAACACCTACAAAACGAGGGTATCTTTCTCTGAAGATCTTCTATTGCCTTGCTCTCTGAGTGAGGAAGTTTTCCTGTCTTATGACTGGCAATGCCAAGGACAAATTTGAAACTTAAAAAATCTTTGTTTTTACTCACTAATCATTTTTTCGCTATTTGCTTTGTCAGTACGAACTCCAGCCTATGTTCAGGTAAGACCTTGATATCATATGACGTCACGAATAACTTAAACTTATTTCCCAAATCGATACATATACATAATGATACTGAAGACTTCGTGTTTCTTTACATTTGACATCTGCACGTTAATTGCAGCCTTCTTAAGTTACTACTAATTATTTTGTCAAGTCAGTGTCCTGCCCCTTTAAGTACATATTATTATTATCGTCCGTGCTGACGTGTAAAGACGTAATTCATATAAACGAAGTTCGTAGAAAAACGAGATCGTGTTCAGCGTTATAAGAAAGGAAAATTAAAAGTAGGACTTAGATTAACCCTGAAAGGAAATTGTTTTACAATGCCATGCCATGTTATACGTCTGTTTCATAATACAAGCACCGAAAACAATACACATCATACATGTAAATACATGATAATAGATATGAAACACACCCCAAAATCATTGCTAGCCGCCCGCGGTGCAGCGCTCTGTTCCCCCCCCCCCC
>JAWQUT010000163.1:1149497-1179163 GCA_033807755.1 Ellobium chinense
GGCTCTATAGCCTAGTACTAATTTACACCTTTCTTATCACTCTGACAGGCAATGACTTTGTTGTGTATTTCCTTTGTAATATTGTTATTTACATGTTTGCCGTGTATTGTTCTATGTGTTTGTATTATGGGTGAAATGTAAAACATTGTATGACATTGTAAATCAAATTCTCTATGGGGTAAATAAATGTCGTATTTTCATGTTTATTAAATTTTCATAAAATAGCAGGACATAAAATCTTAAGAACAGATTGTGTAGAAGTAATCAGATAATAATAATAATAATAATAATAATAATAATGCGGTTTATAAGTCTGATATCCAGGCTAATGCCCGCTCATGCGACTTCACACTATTATTACCCCAGCAGGCCTGATCATTCTAGAACTTTCTCGACTCCCTCGGGAGCATACAGTGCCGCTGCCATGTATAGGCGCTGATCACTAGCTTTCTGACAATATCTTCCATTGCCTAAAGCCAGGTACCCATTTTACAGACGTGTGGACTGAGGAAAATGTGAATGAAATGCTTTCCCAAGGCACTTACAACATGACCGTGGTAGGGAATAACCTGAAACCACACCGCTAAAATAGTAGCATTTCTTAAATTTGTGGAAAATAAAATGTGACAGGCAGTGTTNCTCTATGGGGTAAATAAATGTCGTATTTTCCTGTTTATTAAATTTTCATAAAATAGCAGGACATAAAATCTAAAGAACAGATTGTGTAGAGGTAATCCGATAACCTGAAACCAAACCGCTAAAATGGTGGCATTTCTTAAATTTGTGGAAAATAAAATGTGACAGGCAGTGTTTCCCAATAGCTTCAGCGGGTCTGTGGTCTGCAAACGATAGTCAAAATGTTCACCCCTTTTCATCAAAATTCAAACTGTTACATATCTAAATGAAGGACCCCCAATTGTAATCAGCATATAATTTGAGCTTGGTGGTGGTTCTAGACCTACGAACTAGTCTAAGCCATCTGATAAGGTTCCTGTGATTTAAGGAGTATTTTTTATTAAATGGCAATATGGCACAAATTGTAGGCTTTTACAATTTGGCTACTTTAACCTCCTACATGCTAAAGGAAGTAACTTTGTTATCTAAAATTCAGTAACATCGTTGTGCTCCCACACCGGACATACTTATTTTCTTTAAAGTATTGTTTCGCATAAACTCAAAGAAACACTTAATATGCTTACCATATCTGGCTTTTAAATACCTACCAGATATATGGCCCGTAGTTCGAAGATAACTGACTGATTCCTTGGCTTTTGCATGAACCCGACAGTTCTAACAGATCGAGGTGAATTTTTGACTGTTAAGGTGTTTAAAAAAAAAGTGTCTAAAGAAATAAATTCTATGAGCTGGATATCTTAGCCGGTGATATATAAATTACTAATTTCTCTGGCTTTCATCTTTCCAAATTGACCCGCACCATTGGATTCGTTCATGGGCCTTACTTTACAAATTCAAAACAGCCTAAAGAATTGAAAAGAAATAATATCAAGTCTATCAAAGGTTTACAGTTTTTGCAACTTTTGTATGCACATGTAAAATCGCCTCTTGTTTTACGGAATATAAAAATGAGTGATCCTTTGTGGAAAATAGAGGCCTGTCGTATAGATGTATTCTTCTCTGGTATGGCATTAGTTTCGCATCAGCTCAATGAAACAGTGAGTTTCGTTCTTGGACCTCAATTCATAAGGTCATAAACAGGCAAAGTGTTTTTTTTTTAGTTTAGAAAATAAATATTTTTGTTTTACAAAATATCAGATCTGCCAGACTTACAATGAGTCCTTGACATACACCACTCCCACCCTCACTAAACGTAAGCCGATTTCAGTACAGAAATGGGAGGCTAAACCACTACCTTGCTGTCTGCAGTCACGTGAGTCATATCACTATTATTATTCTCTCCGACGCAAAAAGACATCAGTTTCAATAATGTCATAGATCTAGTATCGTCAACACACAAAGACCATGTATTAAGATTTTTCCCCTCAATGATCAGCAGTGAAGGGTGAGATCGTATCCATATTTTGTTCGATACTCAGCACTTTCGATACAGGGTATCAAAAGTTTAGCTTCGGGATTTCGATACCCTTTCGCTTCCATAACAAACACCACTTTACCGGGAAAGTCCAGCCTGTCGGTGGAAAACCCCATGAGTGGCCGTGGCACTGCGCCTCACTGCACCTCCTTGCTAACATTATGTACTCGTATTTACGGAAATGATACAAAGTCAATATCTGATTAATAGCATTGTCCCACGGTATGAAAGACTAATTTAAGCACTAACTAACGCCGAAGCGCCAATCGGAAAAGAGCGGGAACAAAAGGAACAAAAAATAATTAAGGTCTAGGCTGAACTCGTGATCATTTGCAAGCTAAGCGTCTGAGCTATCGCGTAAGACATCAGTAGTGATAACTGTAGCATCACCAGATTTTGCGAAGTCTGCAAGTTTATATAAGAGTCATAAATATTGATAACAGTCCAGAGTCTATTTCATGTCCTTTTCCTTATCTTCAAGTCTCTATTCGGGAATCACAGGACATGGTCCTAAGGGGGATTTTTTTTTTATGTTCAGTGCCGACCTCTCCTCAATATTAATTCATCTATAATAAGTTACTATCACACTTGTATCAAAATTTATGTTGTCATCTTTCCGATCCGAGCACCCTACCAAGACGGCTTTTGTAAAAAACATATTATACCAAACTCAAAACGATTCTGTAACCAACTTTATACTGAAGATCGCAATCGCACTACATTTGATATTGTCGATACTCAGAGCATGTCGAATGCATAGTATCGCGATACTTGGAAAAGTTGAATACCACCCCAATCATTTGCGATTCTGACGCAGCTCCGACAATGATATGGCGAGTTTGTCGGACCTAGGAACGCAAAATGTCTAGAGAAAAGATGGAAGGAGTGGGGGGGGNGGGGGGGGGGGGAAGGGGTTGTGGTATGTACTATTGTTTCGAAAGTAGAGGAGGGAGGGGATAGTGCTGTAACAAGGAGTGGACTATGACAGACCCGTCCCCCTTTACTTGTTCTATACTTTAGATAAAGAATAAAGACATATGTACATTCGATATCATATAATCAGAATTTCCGCTTAATCCCAACTTCTATAACTGTCATAAAAGTCACTGGATAATTGCAACTAATGCCATGTCTTTGAGAAGCTGCCATTAAATGAAATCGACCAAACTGATAAATCTAGCCCTCTTGTAGAAAGCATAATAATCCAGTTTGCCTGATATCATCCATGTAGATTCTATACCTCACCATTGCATCCACAGTGAACTTCCACAATCGATGAGACCCACGTCCTGGGAACGACATTATTCTTAATGACGTACATAAAATAAATCTTGGTCACCGTTCCTTTTTTTCTTTGTTTTCGTGGCGATTATATGTCGTAAAATATTAAACTAATATAGAAGTACAAGTATACACTACCTATTTAAAAACACGACCTTAGGTTGACTAGAATGGCAATTAACAAAAAAAAAATCATGCATGTTATACTTCACAGTAACAGTGGTAACACATTTAAAACTCAAGAGAAAGAAAGTTATGTGACTTTCCCGTTTCGAAAGTTTTAACTAGACTACAGTCTGAAAACGAAAAACATTTTCCCCTATAAGCACCGGCAGTGAACGCACGCTCTATGACGTTCAAGATAAAGAAACTGGCGGAATAAAAAATAACCGATTTAAATACAGATGGAAATCAAGAGAATACACTTAAATAACAGTTTATATAATACCATGATCGATTACAAACTCGAAACACAAAATTATATGTCTCTGCCTATAGAATTCCATCAGAATGTATTTTATTATATCGCGGTTTTTGACAACACTGCGTTGGACATTTCATTTTCTGCAGCTTTACATAAAGATCTCTCTTCAAAAGGTTCGATTTCCGACCACGGTCTTATTTTAGGGCTGTTTGCAGTGCATTTATTTCATTTTTTAAAAAAAATTTGACAGTCCACCATCTGTGAAATGCGAACTTGGCTATCGGCAGTGGAAGATATTTTCAGAATGCAAGTGATCAGCGCTTGTAAATGGCACCGGTATGCTCCCTAGAGAATTGAGAAATTCCTAGAGTGATAGAACCTGCTAGAGGTAATAATAGTGTGTAATCGCATGAGTGGGCATTAGCCTAGAAACGAGACGTATAAACCGCATCGTTTGATTACATGTGCAGCGGTTTGGGATTTTTATGCACTTTAGGCCAGTTGATGATCATACCATTCGTATTGACGTATGAAATGTATTCCACACAAATGTGGTTAGGTAAATGATGGTATCTCAGAATCACACACACACACACACACACACACACACACACACACACACACAAACACACACATACACACAGACACACACACACAGACAGACAGACAGACAGATAGACAAACACACATACACACCACATAATATACATACATGCACACGCACCCACATACATACACACACAACAAACCACATACGTACTTTCCCTTATATACATGTATATATAAAACACTCCTCCCTTACTCATTCACAAATTCACCAACTTATGACGTACTGGTATGTTCAAGAATGACCAAAAAAAAAAAGAAAAGGCGGAAATGTCAAATATTGAAAAATCTCTAGTGATTTTTAAAAAAAAATATTTTATACAGTGTGATCTAAAATCAGCTGCTGAGAATAGTGTATTTAACGTATTCAAGAACGTATTCTATACAAAAACAACACCATTTCCTCTGTTAAGTGATTTTGTCAAGAGAAAGAATCTCTGGAGCGAAAAAATAAATACTGGAAAAAAAATGTGCAGAACGTCGTGGTGAGCAACTTTCATTAAACTCTGTTTTTTTTTATTATGCTTTCAGCAGACAACACTGTGCATACATGGCCCCCAGCTAAGCTTGTTCTATAATATCATAAAAAAAAAAAAATTAGTTCTCTATAACATATCTGTGCGTTTACGAATTCATACAATTTGTTGTTATCAGAGTTGGTCTCTTGATATGAACAGAATGGTATCAAGTTCTCCATTTAATCTTATTTGTGCTATACGATCTTTCCCGCCAACACCCTCGATGTAGGGCATATAATAATAATTAATGCATACGTATTAATATTGTTATGCGTAACTTAAGATCATAAAAGTTTTCAAACATACTTAAACGTCATGTCCACGGAAAGAGAGGCCAGGAAAAAGTGGGCCTCTTGATGTTATCTCGTATCTTTTCAATAACCGCGGGATTGACGAGAGGGAAACAGGAGCAGACAACTCTGTCCCACCTTATTTAAAGTCTAGCCTTACAAACCGGAAGACAGGCGACTGAGAATTTTCAACTGTGACGAGGGTTGAGGGAAACTGAGTGAACAAGGGGAGAAAAGAGATAAGGGGAGAGAAGGAAAACAGTTTTCATTTTCTGAAAAAGTCTTGCTTTGCGAATAAAAGGTCAGGGGGTCTCGATATTTCCGCAGAGGAGAAAACTTGGAAAAGAGAGTGAACGAGAAAGAGACCGAGAGAGAGAGAGGGAGAGAGGGAGGGAGAGAGAGAGAGAGAGAGAGAGAACGAGAGAGAGAGAGAGAGAGAGAGAGAGAGAGAGAGAGAGAGAGAGAGAGAGAGAGAGAGGATAGTGGCTTGTAGGAGATTAAAATACGCAGGGCACCTTAATCGTGTCATTGTTTGACAAACTGGCCAGTCAGGATATTTTAACCATTTCTTTTCAATGACTTTTGTCATTGTCTCTGCATGTTTCAAATAAAGAAAGAAAGAGAGAAAGAAAATAAGAAATGTTCATTTGGATGAATTTGCCATTTTTTTTTCATTTTTAATGACATTCCAAACTAAACTGCTTATACATTTAAAATAGGACCAAAAAAGTCTTCGGCCAATTTGAACTCGAAAACGACAGCTTTAAAATATTGATATTTTTGCCACCCCACCCCCCTCTCCTTTCCCCTCCACTCATTCCCCTCCCCACCTTCATCAATTCATTCTCCTCCCCCACCCAAATCTCTTTCCAGAACTGAAGCCAGTCTTACGGACAACTTCANAATAGGACCAAAAATGTCTTCGGCCAATTTGAACTCGAAAACGACAGCCTTAAAATATTGATATTTTTGCCACCCCACCCCCCTCTCCTTTCCCCTCCACTCATTCCCCTCCCCACCTTCATCAATTCATTCTCCTCCCCCACCCAAATCTCTTTCCAGAACTGAAGCCAGTCTTACGGACAACTTCATTTCTGCGTGTTTAATGCGAGAACTTCTCCAGCCTGTACATAGAGTACAGTCAGTAGCCCTGTGTCTGGGCAAAATAACTGTCTGCGCACCTGAGCAGTTTCTCCGTTAATATTCCAATAAAGAAAACTGTTTTGCTGTTATAGAAAGAAAACATTTTCATCTCCAATCAATCGTTTATTTTGACTTCATTTTTTCGAAAGACAAATACTGGTAGACCCGCAAAAGCTTAAGCTAAGATGAGCAGGCAGACATTGGCCGAAGCATGCTACTAATATTTTCCTTGGGGCATGGAAATTCCTGAAACTCGGCACAGTGAAATCATTATAAAGTACTCCAACAGACAGGATTATGTTGGTTTATCCGACACGAATCATTTTGTTTGCACATTCATGATCTTCATTGTTATTACTCATCTCCCGGCAAAATAAATATTTCTCCGAAACGATGAGTGTCCTTGATGAATTTGCAAAAATTAGACACGCATTTTGTTGAAACAAAGAGCTATATTTAAATACAACAACTCCGTTTTCTCAAAAAACAGTTTTTGCAAAGATAACCGCTTTTGTCAGATGACATTAGGATTGAGGAGGTAGATTTCTATGGGCATATTGGTTTACTCCTGAAATATCCAGGGTAATGGTGGTATGAAGTCACTGTGCCCAAAACCATTTACCTGGATAGAAGACTCATAAACTTCATTATTATCATTATCATCCTTATCATTACCTTTACCATAATTATTATCATCTCCATTATTATCTATCATTATTATTATTAATATATCATTATTCCAAGGTGGGGCATGACACAGCTGAACAGAAACTATCTATTTAATAATGTAATAAATATAATAATGAGTATTTAAATAGCGTATATTCACAATACTGCGATTTTTCAGGGAGAAAAACAGACAATTTTACGATAGACATAACATTGATATATATATGTAGACAAAGAGCCAAAACAATTCATTCTCTCCAGAACAAACACCTCTCCCCTCATCCCGATTCTCTCACTCTCTCTCATTGTTTCCCTTTTTTCTCATTCTCTTTCTCTCTCTGGCTTTCCCTCTCTGTCTGTGTCTGTCTGTCTGTCTGTCTGTCTGTCTCCCTCCCTCTGTCTCTCTCGTTCTCTCTCTCTCTCTCTCTCTCTCTTAAGCAGTAGGGAGA
The DNA here is from genome assembly GCA_033807755.1 of Ellobium chinense. NCBI lineage: Eukaryota > Metazoa > Mollusca > Gastropoda > Ellobiida > Ellobiidae > Ellobium > Ellobium chinense. The sequence continues at coordinate 1,156,928 of JAWQUT010000163.1, forward strand.
CAGTCAATATTGAGGAATCTCACAACTTTTGAAAGTTTGTACATATACTAATATATGGTAGGCTGAAAAAAATATGACAGAATTGCTTTCCCGAGGCATTTACAACATGGCCGTGGTCAGGAATCGAACCCATGACCTTTAGATCTTGAGTCTAACGCCGCAACCAATTAGCCACACTGCTAAATCTCATATAGCGATGTCATTGCTGAGAAGTATAGAAAGATGTACAGATACAGTAACGGAGGTGTAAAGAAAGGTGCACAGCTATATCGTTAATAAAGAGTAGCGAAAAATGTTCGATAATGTCGTAAAATCTCCTTATTAATCATACACAACGATATGTATGCACATTTCAAGGTCAACGAACTTTAATTGAAGGGGCAGGAGATACATGATCTTAAAATCTTCGGAGGCGAAGATTTCTGAAAGAGAAAAATTTCCACCTACACTAAATCAATATTCAGCTGGTTCTATATAATCGGCTCGTTTACTCCGAGCGGACTATATTCACCATGTTGCTCGAGATTATGTTTCGGAATGGGAGGATGGGCGAACTGCGAGATAACGACGCTGCAGTCGATGTCGAATAGAAAACTTTTTAAATGGTGTCTGTGAAAATAACTCTATTTAAAGACCCTCAGATTCTGTATCCCAGTATAATAATGAAATATAAAAGGCTGAAAGAGTCTAGCATTCAGCAAGCGAAAGATACGAAACAAAAGTTTTAATGATGTTTATGATGACATTTAACTTTCTTTGAGGTAATTGTATCAACAGCATTTGTCACGGCCAAGTCATGGGGCAGAAACAACTCGGCACTAAACTTGAACAATAAGGCTTTGTTCAAACCCACTTTTATATAATAGGCTTGTCCATTTACTGGCAGAACACAGACAGAACTAAAATATATCAAATACTAATGTGATGTTATTATGGGCACGTATACTTCAAGCACGTCGCGTTTTTCTAAGGCCGTTGACACTACAGAACATCATAATTAATTAATAATCTTTTTATGTGAAATAGTGATTGTTAATAATCTTTTCAAGTGAAATGGTGAATCGCAGATATTCCCTAATTAGTGAACATTAACAAATTCAGTTCTAACCCACAATATTGCAGGTGTAACACCCTGGAGATGATGACCGGAATTTGCCTAACACTATAATGCAGTCATTTCCTAAAGGTTGCAGGAGCCAAATTGTAAATACCTCTTTGAGACATTTAATAAAAAGTTCTCCTCGAACCACAGGAACGTCCCGAGTTGGCCAAGACTGGTCTGCAGGTCTGGTGCCACCACTGTGGCTCAAATTATGTACTGTTTACAATGGGAGTCCATTTAAAAGCCCGCACAAATGAAATCAGCTGAGGCCATTGGGAAACACTGCCTGCAGCAATTATTTTTAACAAATTCAAGACTGAATTTCACCATTTTTGCGGTGTCGTTTCATGTTATACGATTATTTCTACACAATTTGGACAGATTTTATACTCTGCTACGATCAGATCTGATAGTCCAATTCTATTAAACCAATTACGCTCCTGCAACCGAAAGCGCGCGTAGTGCATGCTGGCAGAGAAGGAAAATAACAGCACTAATATAGTAGGTTCAGATATCTAAAATCGACCCTGTAGAGCACCCATTAACATAAGGTCCCTGGTTAAATAGTATTGCTCGAACTGATCAGTACAAAGGTGCCATTTAAAACGAATATGAGAATACAAAAATTAAACGGTGAGAAAGAAGACGTGTTATGTTCCTTTCGAACTTCTTGCGAAGTAATCAGCTTTTCAGATCCCTACAAAGGTGCTATCGAGAGACACCACGATCCCACCCATAATCATCACTTTGTTGCGCGAAAGCTGTGTGTTACAAAAGAAATTGAAAGCAGATACAACCCAATTGCACCCAGGTGAGGCAAAATGGATCATCACTCAATAACATTATTATTATCATTACAAACAAGTTCATGGGAAGTTCATATGAGATAATGTCAAGTACTTGTGAACGTCTTTCCTCTCTGGCATATTATCTGTAACCTTATATACTTGTTTTTTTTTAAAATATCCATTTAAGTGGATCAGAAGTGTCGTAATTTTCTCTTATCATAATAATATGTACTAGAAATCGTCACTTGGGTTGAATATCCCGATAAACGCAAAAACCAAATTTTTTTTTCTGAGAAGCTAAAAAAAAAAAAAAAGACTTTCGTAAAACTGCAACGTACGAAGCGATTGTTTCGAGACAAGCTCTGCTTTTGAGAGCCAAATAATGTAAAATAGGGTAAAATTTGTTGAGTTTAAATTTACTGATTCTGATCCACAATAAAGAATTAGAGTCTCACAGAGTTTTTCTTGCTGACATTGCTTGATGCAAAAGTCCAGTATTAGTGGGCAGAAGAGCTAGCATTCTCGGTAGCGACGTTTTATAAAGTGCCTGAACAAGTGTGTGTAATATGCCGATATATACCCGTATGGGTGAACTATATTATGATAAAATTTGAACAAGTGTGTGTAGTATGCCGATATATACCCGTATGGGTGAGCTATATTATGATGAAATTTGAACAAGTGTGTGTAATATGCCAATATATACTTGTAAGAGTGAACCATATTATGATGAAATCTGAACAAGTGTGTGTAATATGCCAATATATACCTGTATAAGTGTACTATATTATGATGAATGCTGAACACGTGTGTGTGATATGCCGATATATACCTGTATGAGTGAACTATATTATGATGAAATCTGAACAAGTGTGTGTAATATGCCAATATATACTTGTAAGAGTGAACCATATCATGATGAAATCTGAACAAGTGTGTGTAATATGTCAATATATACCTGTATGAGTGAACTATATTATGATGAAATCTGAACAAGTGTGTGTAATATGCCAATATATACCTGTATGAGTGAACTATATTAAGATGAAATCTGAACAAGTGTGTGTAATATGCCAATATATACCTGTATGAGTGAACTATATTATGATGAAATCTGAACAAGTGTGTGTAATATGCCAATATATACCTGTATGAGGGAACTTATTATGATGAAATTTGAACAAGTGTGTGTAATATGCCGATATATACCTGTATGAGTGAATTATAGTAAGATGAAATCTGAACAAGTGTGTGTGTGATTTGTCGATATATACCCGTATGGGTGAACTATATTGTGATGAAATTTGAACAAGTGTGTGTGATACGCCGATATATACCCGCATGGGTGTTCTATACGATGAAACATTTCCTAACATACAACGGAACCACTAAAGCTGGAGGTCCGAAGTACTGACACTGGATGTGCGACGTTTTTGGCAGTCTAAAGACGTCAAACCCGAATTTCGGTTAGGGTGGTCTTTATCGGGGTGTTTATCCAGGAGACGGAATATAGGCATGTAGACTTGGGACAGTCCCTAAACAGAGTACGATTGTCCACCAACTCTATAGTGTGTTCTTATCCTGTCCCTGACCTTAAACCAAGCTGTCACAGCAGTGCTTTATGACAATGAGCATGAAGGAAGTCAAATTGTCAAATCTTCGTGGTGTCAGTGTCTAGCGGCCTAAATATGTTTCAAGATTTAAGTTTGTGCATGATTTAAGGACAATATCCTGGAACTCGTCCAGGGCACTATGCTAATAGTTAAGGGCAGGGATCACACCCCGGTAGCCAGACAAGTTCGGAGAAGCTGACACACCGCGGAAATTTTACTGGTAGGTGGAAGGGATAGCGTGTCGTGTGCATATACTACCCTCTCTTCTGACGATACAGGGGTTAGTTTCAGTCCTTTACTTAGATCGCAGAAGAAGATGAAGATATGACAATACAGACCAAAAAATAAAAAAGGGATCAAATGTTCGGCATTCAGCTGTTGTATTGTTGACTCATTTAAATCACAACTAATCAAAAGCATTAAAGTCGTTGCTATCAAAAGGGCTGGCGGTTATCCAGTACCTTTTATAACGCAAATACCTCACTTTAGGTTATCGGAAATCTTGCGATTAACGCAATCAGCTGTATAGAAAGGCTGACATCGTACATACCAATTGAGAGCTTGCGCGTTAACAATGGGATCTCTTATCATCGTAAGAGTTACATTAGTGCATCGGTGCTGAATGCACCCTGAATAACGTTCAATAATATGCAAAGTTAATGTAATTCTTACGATGGCAAGAGATCCCATTGTTAATGTACACGCTCTAAAGTGTTCCGACCGAGAGTATGCACTGCTATGACTCCACCTGATAACCTTATGACCTTATCAAGTAAAAAATAATTCCAGTTTCAATCTGTGATACCTGTGAAAAGGAACTAACATAAAATCCGACACAGCGAGTGTTAAAAACACGGCCTTTAAGACAAAAAAACCCACAAAAACAACAAGGAGATTGCAGTGATAATATAAACATAAATGATTTTTTTAGTTCGCACTGTATTTGATAAAGCTATAGCGAAGCCAATAACTTGTCTATCTAGGATTAATCAGCTATCTCTGTATTCACGGGAGCAGTTAGAATCCAGTTAGCACCCAAGCTTGTCGTCGAGAACGATGACAATCATCATAATTAGCATCATCATCACCATCATGGTAAAATAAGCGAAATTTTTTAAAATACTACTTCAATCCGATCAACTTTAATAAAAAAAAGTAATAAATGCTAACAGATTGAACAGTCTAAACGTTTCGGCAAAAGCCTTCTTCGGTAGAAATAAAATGAATGCGCAAGGTGTCATCATCGTCATCGTCATCGTCATCATCATTATCATCATTTAAAACAGAAAAATTAAAAGCTCAACCTTAAGTCAAGGAATTTATTAAAAATCTAGTTAAGAAATAAGAACGATAATTACTTCTAAATGTTTCGGCTGTAAGGCCTTTATCAATAGCATCATCCATCATCATCATCAGCAGCAGCAAAAGCATCCAATAAAGTGCCGCTTTGTTCGTTCCTCTGTGCGTTCTTTAAATGTCAGTAATCTGAGGAGAAAATACCGTTTTCAATCCAGCCATTGCACCCATCTCGCAACTTGAAATTGAGAATTTCTCCTGCAGGTCAAACATGTAATGAGACACATATTTCACATACAAGCGAGAGGTCTGACGGGAGAAAATAATGAAAAGTGAATGCTTCTTCACGGTATCTAGTTCATTATCATGAGGATGAATGAACTTACAACTATAAACTGCGCAGTTTTTGTTACCATAACCACTAATCAACACAAAGTCCTGCTTAGCACACTCTTATCAAATTGTTTTGATTCTTTTGTCCCTAATAATAATGACACTCCAGATAACATAAAACCTCTCATAACACACCATCAACAGCTTGGTCCAAAAAGTGGGTGTATTATCAAAGTTCCACACTGTTATTTGATCCTCCTTTAGTTGCTTTAAAATTAGCCACACTGTTCTGCTTGTTCTAAGCCAATGTAATGCCGGTTGTATCACGAAAGACTACATGGTATCAAATTATTTCTAGAACTCTCACTCCCCACAATCGGCCCAAAACGCTTAACAAAACTGACACAGTATTTTCACTCTTTTACTCCCACGTAGACCTAAATACACATGCCGATACACCTTTCAACGTAATGAAGCTCACTTAGAGAAACATATAAGATCAGTTGTCCTAAAACATTTTGAGAAAATAACTACTACAAATCCATCACTGGGAATACATGTACTGAGGTCCACAAGCCAACTGTTTAAAGAAGAGTTGTGATTTAGGATTTTTTGAGCTCCACCATAAAAGCACTTTGGATGTGTCCCCTAGGCGGTTCCAAATACAAGGTCCAATGTATAATATGAAACTTCCTTTTCCGAACTGTATGGTCTTTGTTTTTGATACTTCAAATGACAGTGATGCCCGCTATGATCTATATGGTTTATAAAACTCCAACAAATCTGATAGATCGTGGCATACCATTAAAAATTTTCGTGGCAAAGCAGCGTAACCTTATAATTATTATATTCTTGCTCTCACTGGCAGCCAGTGAAGAGTGTCAGTATTGAGAACTTGCGCACGAACGACAGGATATCTTACCATTATAAGAATACATTAATTCCGCAAGTTGAACGCTTCTAAGGTTGCCTCCAGCTCCAATGCATTAACGTAATTCTTACTGGAGATCCCATCGTTAATGCGCAAGCTTTCAAATAACTAAGGGTTTATCTGTCACCCACAGTACTGCCTTGAATCTTGCTTTGGCCTTAGTTTGCCAGGTAAAAAGACTTTGTTTAACAATATGGCTGCCTCTGTTGTGCGCGAAAACGAGATGCGAGTTCGTACAATGAAATTATCGCCTGGCACAGCATGTTGCGAGGCTGGAAATCACCAGGACTATATCGAGCAAATTCCTCCAAAACTGAGTTATTCACTGTGCTTTATCCTTGAACAACCTGGCTACACTTTAAAGAGAGGTTGAACTTTCCAGGAAGATAATGTTCGACTAATGTGAAATGTTACATGATACTGCTGCCTCTTTGCATCGATCAAGCCTTTGACGTAGTTTCTCTTTGAGCAATCTCGCTGTACTGTGAAGTTTGTATGTTTGATGTTTGTCTAACTTAGAATGTAACGTCACCTTTCAGCACCGGTATGGCTATATCAGAGATAAGGCTTGAACTTTGACTTAGTTTCGTCCTGAGAAATCTAGCTGTACTGTAAAGTATGTTTGTTTGATGTTTCTCTGATTCAGGTTTGTAACGCCCTCTTTTCGGCACAGTTATGGAAATATAGAGACGAAGCTTAAACATCCTTTAGGCCGCCGAAAAGAGGAGACTTTTGCACGTAGCGACAAAAAACATCTAAGTACACATTTTGCAGACGGATGGGCTGAGGAATATGTAAATGAAATGCTTTTCCAAGACACTTACAACTTAGGATCGGGAATCAAACCCATGACCTTTAGATCTTAGTCCAGCACCACAACCATTCCATCACGTTGCTTCATAATAGGGTCCATTCTTCGATAAGCCAAGCGAAGTTATACCTGATTTTATCAATCAAACCTTTAACATAGTTTCATCTTTCTTCAAAACAAGATTCAAGCAAGATACAACCTTGGGATGAAAAAAATATCTCAATCTGCCATGTGGAATATTTTGTTCCCCTATTTAGATTGCTTATGAACCGTGACATTATTTTACGCTTCTTTCCGACAAGTCTTGATACTTAACTCGCTGCAGAAAACATTTGCGCTGTTTTTTTCTTTCTGTATTATGAGGCTTGGCGTTTTTGGACAGGTGCTGCAAACTATTTTCACAATTTGTGTGTGGTTACACTTCATCTTGATGGACGAGCACTAATTTTGCACGACGAGGGTAAATTTGGCAGTGTCCCGCGCTTAAAAACAACGTAACTCCTTCCTTCCCTCAGTTTTTAGATACGGTCTTTACGCAGGTAATCCCAGCCTTGTTTAGCATTTTTTACCCAATTTCTTTTTTTTTTTTACCTCAGGTGAAAAATCGTACAACTTCAATTTCAAAAATAGGCTGAAAATTGCTCATTTCCTCAACTCCACTGATCCGATGACGCAAGGAGCATTTCTGCTCTGAATGAAGGTAATAATGTGCAAGACACTAAGAAAACAATTAATATGCTTGTTTCTGTTAGGTTTTAGCGTCCTTTTTCAGCATAGAAATGGCTATATCTATTTCAAGTTCAAAGCTTTTAACAGACCATCGACCAACACTTGCCATTTCACAATGCAATCTTACATGAATACAATGCACTTTAAAACCGCATACATGTTCCTCAATAGCTGTGTATCTATTTTTTCAACCAATTTCTCATGTCGCTGACACCCAGACCTTCAGGAACTGACACACATCATGACATTAATGATGTTATCAATCATTCTCTGACATCACACTTCTCATCTTCCCCTCCTCCCGCCCCACCAGATTCTGTGCCCCCACTCCCTTTTTTTTTCTTCAGTTCCTTGTCAGACGGTAACCATTTTAGCTCAGAGTTCTGAATTGTATGTCTTCCAAATTTCGAAACATAAAGTACTCAGTCTTCGTATGTCTTCTTTCCAATCGCTTATAAAGTATTTCATTAATCTAAACAGATCAGAGACGAGGCTTGAACTCCCCCCACCCTCCAGCCCCCGACCGCCGACAAGGTGTTTCTTTGAAACACTGCAACAAATACCCAAGGAAAGATCCGCGAGCTAACGGGATTTGAACTCAGACCCTTTCGCAGTAAGAGACATGCGCTCGCCCTCTCGGCCCTTCTTGACCGAAGAAGATGGACGGTAATACATGCGATCCTGGCCTGGCGAGCATTCCCATATCGCCACCAATGTCAGAAGTTCATAGCAGTTGAAGGATGAAGATAATCTAATTTAGGGGAANGGGGGGGGGGAAGAGGAATAATTACACTTTTGATCCCTCCCCACCTTCATTATTTTTTATAGGATAAAATCTGTGTAATTATCAGTGCAGGTGGCATATCAAGAGAAACACAGCTGCAGAACGGTTTGAAAAGTACACTAAACCATTATTAAATACCTGAGGGAAAATATGATGCTTCTGCATAATATCGAATTTCGATAGATTCTGTACCGTCAATTTTTGAAAAATATTGCAATAAACGTTTCATCACCACAAGCTTTGCAATACGTGCATAAGTATGGTAATCCTAACATCTCAGTTCCAGACATTTTAATGAGTTGTTACACCATAATTATGCGAACAGCCTCCCATCCAACCCATGTTTAAATTATAATGTCAAAGCATTAAACTTCCGGCTGAAATATTCCAGACCGTCAACTGACTCTCATAATGACCATAAAATCAAAGGCGAGAAATGTAACCAGTTTTAGGTTACAGAACAAGTTTGCCAGATTTGGCTCTTTCGCAGCCAAATAACCTACTTTTGGCTGGATTATAAAATCCGTAACTAGGTCATTCTTGGTTATGAAGGATATTAGATAAATCTTGACTTATGCTGCATAAAAAGTATATAATATGTAATTTCTCAAAAAATATTTTTTTTCCAAGAGCCACTGTCTTTGATTGACGAATTCCTCATTAATCTGGTATCCTTATAACGCAAGTCTTTCTGTTTTAGTTGCTTTAGTTTTATAGGAAATCAATATTATTTTAAACTGTAAAATCAGAGAGAGGGAGATTAGGGGGGAAGGTGAGTGAGTGAGTGAGTGTGTGAGTGAGTGAGTGAGTGAGTGGATGAGTGAGCGAGTGAGTGAGTGAGTGAGTAAGTAAGTGAGTGAGTGAGTGAGTGAGTGAGTGAGTGAGTGAGTGAGCCAGTGAGTGAGTGAGTGAGCGAGTGAGTGAGTGAGTGAATGAGTAAAAGAGAGAGAGAGAATGAGAGAAAGAAACAGCGATAAAGAGAGAGAGAGAGAAAAAAAAGAATGTCCTCAAATTCGTCATTACCCATGATTTGTTATAACTGCGTGCGTCCCCGTTATTTGAGAAGAGCTTTGGCATACATGTATCTACCCCGTGTTGTGGGGTCCGGACTTTGTAACAGAGACTTTGTTGATAGAAGCAGAGGATGAACAGACACAAACAGATGCTGACGTAAGACTGGAAAAAAAAGGAAAGAAAGGAAGAAAGTATTGTACCAGGATATAGTGAGATTCGAACCCGTGTCCCCTGTGTTACAACCCCTCGTCTTGCCTCGCCAGCACATCTAAGAACAGCCACCTAATCTACACCAGGATGAGAGAATGTTTAAGTTCTTAAAACAACCACAAGGCCTGTCGAGGCTTTTTAGATTCTAGTTGCATTTCCTATTGCAACGTAGATCTAGAGTGCATCGAACTTCATTTTGGTTTCCAGGTTAACGGTGGCACCTTATATTGTCATCACACAGAGACTGAATTGGAATTGCTTATTTTCACTGGACAGGGACGGACGATACGCTATTCCATGTAACGAATGACCTCGCTCATTTTGTGACAAAAACTAATCTGACCGTGCATCTTACATTACATGAATGCAGAACCCACGCAATTTTGCTCAAAGACCTGATGTCATTCAAGAAAACAAAAAGTAGCTTTCAACATCAAACTTAGCGTAATGGCATACCGATCGATACATTTAGCGCTGTCTAAAACATAATCTCTACGCCAGATCCGCCTTATATTAAGTTTATAAACAGTACTGTACTGCTAGACTCCTTTATAATAATCATTTGTCACAGGGATGAGAAAAGGGCAACTCCACCGTATTCCAAACAGATGAACAGTCCATAATAGCAAAACACGCATCGACAAAAGAAGTGATCGAAAAGTGAAAACAGATTAGAACACCCTTTCTGTTTTGTCACAGATATAATGCTTGAGATTCAGACCGGTTAAAGAGAACGAGCAAGATATTATCTGGTGATACCCAACACTTTGAAAACCATGAAATGAAGATAAGAAAAAAGAAAGAAAAAAAATCACATTATCTAGTTTCAACACACTAGTTTAAAGAAAGGAGCAAGCAAGTTTTTGCAGCCTTTTTTTTTGTTTTTTAACAACGTACTAGTAATAAAGGAACACGTTTATAACAGAGACAGCAAGGGGATGAGAAAACAAACACCAACCCCACAACTGTAGTTAAGACAGAAATAGATAAACCCACACCTTACCTCGCGTAACACAATAATAGGCCCCTACTCCAAAGCTTCGTTTCAGTGACAGGTGAGCAGTCAAAATGCGCGTCAAGATCACAAACATTGAAAAGTGCCGAGGCTCGTGCCGCTAAAGCCGATACCACCGCCGCCTGAGCCGTCGTGAACAGAACACGACCAGACAACGTAATAACAGGCGCGTGAACAAGGGGAGATCAGCGCTGGTCGGGTTCACAGCCAAGAGCCTTGCCACCCTTGCGTCTCAGCAAGACTTCAGTCTTGGCGTCATTTTGTGAGATGAGGAAGGAAGTCCACCCCTTCTCGCGCTCGGCACCCGTCCAGGTCTAACGAAGGCCCGTGCGAGGCGAGCGTGAGTCCATGCCAACGCGCGTGCGTGAGTGAGGGGCTTCCCCTCTTCCAAGTCTTTAATCTATAATTGCTGGTCCCCCACTCTTTGGTCACCCTGGGATAGAAAGTTTAAAGCCCTCGAGAGATGATGGCCATACCAGATCTATGGTAGAGAGATTGCGGGGAGTTGGCAGCGGCCGAAAGGCTTCATCGATGGCGCGGACGGAAGACTTCGACTATCGTCATTTTGCCGCTTCTATTTAGAACAACAACAAAAAAAAAATGAACAAGCACTAATAGCTATGTTTCGGATGTTGCGACATGCCATCATCGACGGCAGACTTATTATAATCTCAATACGCAGCGATTAGCACGTAGCAACAAGCAGTCAATAAGCACAGTTGCCGCAGACACGCCGGGGGATAATAATATGGTTCACAGGGACAGACTGGGGGTCTCTACCGATGACGTCGCTTAAGGGACTTAGTGCCTTTGTAGATTTTTGTCCTTAAAATCTGTTTTCTACGGCAACATTTTAGAAAAGAAAAAAAAAATTGTTTTCCCTTTCAAGTTTTCTAAAAATGTTGCTACATTTTTGGCAACATGTTTTGTCATCGTTTTGAGAGAAAATGAAGTCTTTATACCATTATGTCCTTGAATATTATAAAATAACATAAACTGAATGCAATGCAAAATCCAAAGAAAAAACAACACCTCGTTGAGCGCAAGGACAAAAGTAGCAAAACGAACCATTTAGCAAATTTAAAATGTATCAGAGGAAGGGCACCGCAAACAAACAATCAAACAAACGAACGAACGAACAGACAGATAGATAAACAGACCAACCGACCGATCAACCAAACAACCAATCAACCAACCGACTAACCCACCAACCAATCAACCAAACAACCAAACAACCAACCAACCAACCAACCAACCAACCAACCAACCAACCAACCAACCAACCACACCAGAAACAAAGAATAATTTAATTTAATTTTATATAAAGATTTCGCCATGTCTAAACTAACGCAAATATTGGACATGTAATTTTGAAATGTGCTTTGAAATGTGGTCAGAATTCGTCACAAAGCAATTATGATCATTATTGTTTTACTGTTAATGAGATAATAAGATTAATTATGTGAACTAAGATAACAAGCAGTACTTTTAGCAGTAACTACTCTGATTGTTCTCAGTGCAAGAAAGCGACATTGAGTTGTTATTCGTTTAAATTTAATCTGTACCGTAGAAATAGAATAGAATAGAATAGAATAGAATAGAATAGAATAGAAATAGAAATAGAATAGAATAGAATAGAATAGAATAGAATAGAATAGAATAGAATAGAATAACATTATTCGTCCTTTACAGGAAATATGGCGTTGTATAATAATTTTATTATAAATCAACAATCGATTGTATCGACTTTATGGAATAATTTTTTTAAAAATGACCAAAAGAAAAAAAAAAGACATATTTTCTTACACCAACAGATCTATATGGCAAAGTGAGAAATCTTATTCAGTTTGCACATACCGAGAGTGAAAACAAAGATCTTTTGTTTTACAATTTCATTTTCACTTCCCGATAACTGCTTCCCTATTACAATTTTTTTTAGCAAAAATAAAAACAAAAACTGATATGGATATTGTTTTATTACCCGACATGTGCCATTATCGAAATTTTGCACTGAAACATTTTTGCAAACACATGATGAAAGCTCTCAATGATTAATTTGACCAATTTTTTTTTGTTTTTTGTTCCAAACTTCAAAACTGCTTCTCTTCTAATTATTCTAGAGAGCTCTTCTTCTGACCCATCGGAAGCGGTTGATGTGCCATTGATTTATGGAATTAAAAGAAAATAAACAACCCACTTGAAAATTTTGTATGCGTCCTTCCACTGATCTTGTACAGAGTGTGATGTTGCCTTTTTATTTCGTTGACCTTCGCTAGGTGAGGGTATGTTTTTACCTGTGGTCGAATCTTTGTTTGTTTGTTAACAAGATAACTAAAAAATTAGTATCATCCAATCTGCATGTAATAGAGTGGAGAATAGGTTTTTATTTTTTTGTTTTTTTTTTTTGCACAATTTCTATATGACCCTGTTTTAAAATTAATCCTATTTTTTACGTTCCTTCATTTCTTTCTTTTTTTTTTTTGGTCAGTTTTATAACGCTGAAAGGGGGGAGCTTTTTTTTTCTTTGGTCCTTAAACCTAGGTAAAAGTGGATGTGTATATTCATTCAATTTATTAACATTTATACCCTTATCATGGTGATTAAAAAAGATGATTATTTCCAAAAAAATGTAATATACATTTACATTTATTAATAACATATAATAATTTTTGTTTTATGGTTTCGCTGTAATCCTTCAGTGTGATGGATACATCACGAAGTCTTTGTCATCAAGCTCGAAAATTAACAAAGTTAGTGAAATCANACCTGTGGTAGAATCTTTGTTTGTTTGTTAACAAGATAACTAAAAAATTAATATCATCCAATCTGCATGTAATAGAGTGGAGAATAGGTTTTTATTTTTTTGTTTCGTTTTTGCACAATTTCTATTTGACCCGGTTTTAAAATTAATCCTGTTTTTTACGTTCCTTCATTTCTTTTTTTTTTTTTGGTCAGTTTTATAACGCTGAAAGGGGGAAACTTTTTTTTTCTTTGGTCCTTAAACCTAGGTAGAAGTAGATGTGTATATTCATTCAATTTATGAACATTTATACCATTATCATGGTGATTAAAAAAGATGATTATTTCCAAAAAAATGTAATATACATTTACATTCATTAATCCTAAGTGCCCAGCGTATCAGATCTGATACATTTCGTGGAACAAAGAAAAAGCAAACCAAGATCATCACCCCACCATAATAGTGTGAAGTCGCATGAGCGGGCATTAGCCTGGATATGAGACTTATAAACCGCATTATTGTTATTATTATTATCATCATTTTGATGCTTGTTCCAGCATAGTGGATCCAGAAGTGATCCAAAAACTGGAGCTCGGACTTTTTGTGCCATTGTAAATAGGGCTGGGCACTAGAGGGTTAATAACATATAATAATTTTTGTTTTATGGTTTCGCTGTAATCCTTCAGTGTGATGGATACATCACGAAGTCTTTGTCATCAAGCTCGAAAATTAACAAAGTTAGTGAAATCAAGGAAGGCCTGGTTTGACGATTCAACACACACACACACACACACACACACACACACACACACACACACACACACACACACACACACACACACACACAGTACGGGCACATGTAATTCAGTTATTTACTTGACAGTTATATTTCCACTATGACATTAATGGTGGGGCACACAGCTATGGTGGTCATTATTATGTAGATCTTGAAATTACGTTATCTGAAGAAAGCTTTTGAAAGTACAAGGTGCAGTGCATACTGACGGATGAGGTACGTCTACTGTCTTGTCAATAAGGAATGATATATCTACTCTATATAATAAATGCAAAAGAGATGGAGGTAGTCTGGTTAACATCTGGTTCATATCTGGCTCCAGCATCAGCATAACGGCAGTCAGGGCATGTCCATGAATGCTTCACTCTCCTATCAAGTAGCCTAGGGAGGGTCTTTGAGCCTACAGTCCCAGAGAATTTGCTTGTTTGCGATCTTTTTTTTCCTGTCTCTCGACTTATTCCAGGTCCTTGCTTGAGAGATGTTGCCTTTCACTAATTCACTTGCTTCTTCCACCATTTCCTCTATCAACTTCACGACATCTTTCTTTTCTGATAAGGAGGTGCCAAACAAACAAACAAACAAGCAAACAAACAAACAAACAAACAAACAAACAAACAAACAAACAAACAAACAAGCAAACAAAAGTACACACTATGCTACACCATAGGGCAAATCCACACTCTTCAATCAATAGGAGAAAATATAGAAAATGATTTCTTTAAAGTAGTATAATGTAGCCAGTCATTTCCTTTTGCCATATCGTTCTCTTGTAGAAGGTTGAACAGAATGGTGTAATAGAAAGTGCAACAACAATGCGGCAATATATTAATCGGCACAGCAGCTATGCCCAGAAATCATGAAGTGTGGGATGGTA
This sequence comes from Ellobium chinense, assembly GCA_033807755.1. NCBI lineage: Eukaryota > Metazoa > Mollusca > Gastropoda > Ellobiida > Ellobiidae > Ellobium > Ellobium chinense. Next base: position 1,171,964 of record JAWQUT010000163.1, read on the forward strand.
AGGAATGGTTCCAGTTCAGATCAACATGCTCATATTTTTGGAGGAACTCGTCGGCCATGAGCTGCTTCTGACTGCGACGGAAAGGAACATTAACCCTCTAAGACCCAAGAGTGAACATATTGTTAGAAAATGTATTGTTCTATGTACTGAGTAAAGAGTGCACATGGCTTTGCTTAATTCAGTATTAGAGACAAAAGTTTAAAAATCTGAGCCCAATTAACATTCTGTGGTCACAGAGGCCATATTATATGAGTATAGTATGCTAGTTTTTTGAGGACTACCTTTTATCATATTTAAATATCTTCTGCAAATTCATGTGCCAAATATGGGACAGTGGGTCATGCAGGGTTAAAAATGACTTTTGGCCACCTGTAGCCAGCCTCCTCCTCACTGCTGTTTGTATCGGCAGTCCCAAACGAGTAGATGACCTAGATATATATTTTCTTACATGTCTTGATGATTTGGAAAAGTGATTTGCTTAGATTAGGAATGGCTAATTTTTCATAAAGAGCCAGTTTTGTATTATATTCTAACGATAAATTTGTAGTATTTTCTCAAATCGTTTTTAAATGCACTTTCAAGTGAGCCTGAACATATTGAATGGTATGTAGGTATGGAAGATGTGTGTTAACGGTTTATTTACACCAGTGCGTGAATGTCAATTTGGAAACACAGTGCCAGTTTTATAAAACGATTAGGCCATATCGTAGAGAGTGAGTGATATAGAAATGCTTCTTTTATTATTACCTTCTTGTCTTCTATTGTCTAAAAGGTGGGTGTAGCTTTCATCATAATGGATGATAATGAATATTAACAAAAAGCACAATAAATCTCTATAATGTAAAAAAAACTGTGCAAGCCATGTCCGGCACTCTCGCCTGGATGAACCACAGGTCAAAGTCGTCCATTCCATGATTTAGTTTATTAGCTTTTCTTGCGCTGGCAGAGTCTCAAGGCAAACTTAACACATCTATGCCTGCTCCATTCTCCCCTGCATGCAGAGGTAGTATTAGCAGCAGCAGCAGCAGCAATAGCAGCAGCAGCAGCAGCAGCAGCAGCAGCAGCAGCAGCAGCAGCAACAGCAGCAACAGCAGCAGCAGCAGTTTTTCAGTTGTAATACTTCCAGCATCTCTTTTCGCTCGGTCATTCACATCTCCTTGCCAGTATGGATGTGAAAGATAACCTTACAAAGACAGGACACCATACATCCTGCTCATCCCCTTATGTTGTAACAGTCCTAAGTGCGAACCTGTCCCCACTCGTCACCCATCAGGTAGGTCAGTTTTCACACAGTTCACCTGAGTCCATAACATATACATCAGTGTCATGCTAAGGGGCAATGTCTTAAAAGCCTGAAAGGGAATGGGAAAGGTGGGGAGAGGATGAGGGGGGGCTGGGTCACATGCTGGGGTATATCATTGGATGTGTGACATCAGATATCATGAAGCCCAAGACTAGGAAGTGGCTATGAGAGCTCCAGGTCAAGAACCTTAGCGGACATGTTCGCTGACAGTGGAGTTAAGAGATTCCATTCCGCTAATTGGTTAAAAACTAATCAGTGCACGGGTCAGATCAAGAAGAGTAGAAAAGACACAAAGAAAAGAATGTTCTTTGGACAGATTATGCGCAAGGATTCTTGCATATTTGAGGTACACTGCAACTTTTTCAGGCTTTAATGATTTTGAAGAAAGAAAGGCAAAGAAAGTGTGGAGATTATTTTTTTTTCAAGTTTCTGACATATTCATTGTGGTATATTGTATAATAAACAATCAGTTTTCTGAGAGGTTTTTAACTCCGTGTCTCATGGAATGAAAATTCAGTGACGGACAAATAAAGCAGTGTTGCTTGAAAGCTTCGTGGCTGCCTAAAATCATTAAAGACTTCTTAATTGTTTCGGAAGTTCTTGTACTGCCAAACAAAAAACAACAACAAACAAAAAAAACGGTATCAGCTGAAACAGATAGCAAACCTATATGCACTCCGGAAGCTCACTGCTTGCTTTCAGCAACATTGTGTTACTTATATATTTGTGAAATATACATTTTTTAATGCTTTGTAACATTTGAGAACTTGCGCTTTAACGATGGAATCTCTTACCATCGTAAGGATTACATTAACTCTGCATATTGAACACTACTGAGGGTGCATTCAGCGCAGATCCACTGATGTTATTTTTACAATGGTAAAAGATCCTTTCGTTAGTGTTCAGTTTTCAAGTAGACATATCTGTCCTTGTTCCTCATGTATTAAAATGCAAGATTTGTAGGTAAAGAAATAGCACCGGTCTAACGCTTAACCACGCTGACCATTAAAAAAAGGTGGATCTGGAAACGAAAAGAGATAACATAGCAGATTCCCGAATATGGGCATTTCCAAAAAAACAAAAACTGCCCACCTGGGGCCAAACCTAAAGATAGTACTGCCAGTATCTCTCAAGAATAGTTGAAATGTAGAATACTAGCTGAGGAAAAAGAGCGAGGAAGACCAAATGAGTACTGAACATTTTTTTAATGTTGTGTGTCTTACCACCTCTTCTCTCTCTCCCTATCCCCTACCCCAACGCCTCTACCCAACAGTGCTGTAGTTTTCCCGGGTAAAAACGACAGCAAATTTTGATGACGTCATCCGCTAGTGATGTTTTGTTTCTTTTCTGGACCGGGATTACCAATGGTCGTAGAAGAACCGGAAATTTAAAATATTTTTGTGTTAATTAGGTGATTCCAAATGGCTAAAATCGAAGACCTTCATGGTGGCCGATGTATCTTTTTGCGCCCTCAGGCCAAATTTAAAGTCTGCAGCCATGATGTCCGGAAAAGTGACACATATTTCGAAGTTTGCAAATATAAAAAAGATTATAGGGGAAATTCCTGGGCAACAGGGAAAATTCCGGATTTGTCTAAAATTCCTGCATTAAACATTTAAGAGTGGAGACCTGTAACTTCCGTAACTCAAAACAGGTTGTTATCGTAACGATGTGTTTCATCAGACCATCATAGTGCTGTAGAGACATCTCTCTCCCTCTCTCTCTCTCTCTCTTTCTCTCTCTCTTTCTCTCTCTCTCTTTCTCTCTCTCTCTCTCTCTCTCTCTCTCTCTCTCTTTCTCTTTCTCTCTCTCGCTTTCTAAGTTGTGAAGTGCTTTCAGATAATGGTTTGCAGATCTGAGAAAGTGGTTTTGAAGAGTGTACTTGTAGCAAAATCAATTTATATGGAAATAACTAGTCTCAGATTTGAATATCTTAGTCATTAAGTTGAACAGTCCACGTCAATTACCTTCAACTGACATGTCGGTTACATTTAGATTCATTTAGATTGTATATTTATGTTTGAAAAGCCATTGAGCAAGCTAAACTCTAGTTTAATTGACTTAATTGTATTGTTGTGGTATATTTCCAACAGGGCTGGTAAACAGTTTCATTTCTGTCAGACAATGAATATCATATCCAGATTACAGTGAGCATTCTTCCACGGCATGTGATATTAACTGCAGGTGCGTATGACGTGAGACCTGTGGTGTTAGACAGAAAACATGCGACAAATGACGGACAGCAGGAGCTGGACAAACATACAAATATGTCGGTAAAATGATGTTATTCTGTCCTGTAAGGCTAATTAATTAATGGCAAAACCCCGTCGCTTCTGTCAGGTCACCTGACACCCACAGCCATTCTGAGAAGAGGACACATGCCATGTTAAATGACGATACATTTGATCAGGTCTGAGCGCTAATGGAATCTCACCTGGCCCCGCGTGACTCTGCCACCCGTCACAAACATATCGAACTGTCATGATTTTTAATGCGAGGATACAAGAGACGGGCTAATGTGTCTCGGTTTCTTGTGAAGTTTTTTTTTTTTTAAACTTTGTTTTGCTTCTTTATATTTCATAATTATAGTTGAACTCATTTTAGCGGAACATTCCAGCATGACCCTGGGAAAAAAACAACAACACACGAACGGCTTTTACATCGCTTCTCATGGTCTCATACTCTCCCCAGATGGTACAAACAATTCATCGTTGATCTCATGCAAAGCCACATCTTTAGCTAGCTAATTGTCAACAAATACAGTCATGGTTTCGAAACATGCAGTGAGTTGTTTGTTTCACTTTAAAGGTCGAGATCTCACTAAATTTGGTTTATCCAGCACTGGTTGGTTCAATATTTGGAAGAGCCTAAGCGCACAAAGTTATGGGAATAACAGCGAATTACACAGGACGATATTCGACACCGACGAGCTTAAGAAAATAACAAGGGGCTACAATAGGGTTCAGCCTGTTGAAAGTAAACATAATTATTTTATTTGGCTCTGAAATGTTAGACTGGATCGCTGCCCAGTCATAGGGTTTGTAGCTTCGACTCTCAAGTCTGACCGTTTGCGTCTTAGAGTCTTTGGGCAAGACTGTCTTTCTCATTCCATTCAGGTGTATATGAGTACCTGGCTTTAGAGCGGGAGGGGAGAGGGGAGAGAGAGACCATGGCGCTGCACCGATGCGAGTAGCAATGACTCTGTCACGGATTTCATTTGTAATATTGTGTATTCATAAGTAAAGGAGGTTAATAAAAGTCCTACTTTCATTTTTGTCTTGTTTTGTTATTTGTATTGTATCCTGTTCTACATGTTCTGTAAATACATTGGGATTAGTCGCAGTGCCTATTATAAACATTGAATTGAATTGCATTGAATTGAATTGAATTGAATTGAATTGAACTGAATTGTCTTCTTTTCAAGCCTGAGAATACTAACAGCTGCAGTATTTTGTACTCGGGAATGAACATGTTTTCATGATATCATTAAAAAAATATTCCCTTCACTTACAAAAAATTATGGCATTTAAAGTAAAACATCGGTAGTGTCTTGAACTTTTTAAAGATAAAGAACAAAGTACCCGGACGAAAGTTCTGACACCAGTTCTGGTCGCATATATTGACCTTTACACATATTGATTTTACAGAGTTCGTTTGCTTTCCTCCGCTAGACATTGGATGCTAAATTTCGCATGGTTAAAGCTTAATACCTATGGGAGCCGGATTTTGAAGTTTGGTACACGAGTTGCTGAAACGAATAATTTGCTACAGTCAGCTTCGCATAATCGCAAATAAAGTTGCCATTAAAAAGAGTTGCCATTTACAAGAGTTGAGACTAAAAGAGTTTCGATTAATACAAAAAAAAATTGAGATTATCCAATGATTTTTCTGTAGGGCTACAGCATCTTGTTAAATGAAAACTGTTGTGATTACGAGGAAGTTTCAATTATCCCGATTACGATAAAGCGGAGCAAATCGCATCAATAATTAAATGGAGATAAGATGAAAAACACGGAGTGTTGCAATCAACAATGGCACCCGAAATTCCGGAAGTAGAGGAGTATTTAATTTTATGCTCTTTAGGCGTAACAAACAACATGTGCACAAATAACAATCATAATCACGACTGAGAACAGAACTGAGTACACAGACTTCCCCTGGCTCGCTTGTTTGTTTGTTTGTTTGTTTGTTTCTCGCTATTCTGTAACAACCATTTACGCGTAATATAACGGGTTTTTTTTTGAACGCAATGTAAATGCGAAAGACGATGTAAATATATTTTCCCGCCCCGTTTTACACAATCGCTTCGTTCAGACAACATATTTTGGTTTAAAAGAGCACTTCCATTTGCGAGAAAACACCGAGATTTTCATATTATCTGGCTATTACGAAAAATATTACGTGGTAAAAGAGGTAGGATATACATTATGACTGGGAAAACAACGGGGTTAAATATTAGGTAATCTTGACAATCGACCTGTTGAGACACGGCCTCCTAAAATTCTTGTCGAAATTACGAGGGGGAAAAACCCTCGTTACTATTATTTTGACTGGTAAACTGAATTTAGAATTTTGATGTTGTTTGCCTGTTCCGCCAAAAAAAAAAAAACGGGGGTCCCGAAATAACCTCTGGGGTCCGGATTTCCAATATTGAGAGCGCTTCGTTCCTGGGCACTAATGATGTGAAATTGGATAAAACAGTTGAGAAGGGATTCAGGCATTGCATTACACACAAGGGTTCAGTTATCTGCCCTTGATGAAGCTGATTATCAAAGATGGCTGCCGAAAATCCATTATTTTTTCTCCCCTCTGAAGACGGGCTTAAGGATTTCTGAATCCCTTTTCTTTCCTTTATTCTCTTCTTTCTCTCTTTTTTTTTTCTCTTTCATATCAATCGTATTTTCTCTGTTATCTCCAACTCTTTCTTTCTCTCCTTCTTCAACTGAGTGTCAAGTACGGCTCTTCTCGCGGCCTGCCACTCATTTTCTCCGCGTTCCACCTCTTGTCGAAATTGACGAGCTTTTGCATCAATGCACATCATTAGAACGCTATCCACGTTTCCACATGTATTCCCCGTATCTCCCTTTTCCACTCCTATGTTTCCTCCGTTCTCTCCTCTGCAGTTAGGATCGTCATTGCCTCGTCCTCTCCCCTTCTCTCTGCTGCTACGGCCGTCACTGCCTCGTCTGCCCCCTTCTCTCAGCTGCTAGGGCCGTCACTGCCTCGTCCGCCCCTTCTCTCAGCTGCTAGGGCCGTCACTGCCTCGCCTGTCCCCTTTTCTCAGCTGCTAGGGCCGTCACTGCCTCGTCTGCCCCCTTCTCTACAGCCGCTAGGGCCGTCACTGCCTCGTCCGCCCCCTTCTCTCAGCTGCTAGGGCCGTCACTGCCTCGTCTGTCCCCTTCTCTCAGCTGCTAAGGCCGTCACTGCCTCGTCCGCCCCTTCTCTCAGCTGCTAGGGCCGTCACTGCCTCGCCTGTCCCCTTTTCTCAGCTGCTAGGACCGTCACTGCCTCGTCTGCCCCCTTCTCTACAACTAGTGCCGTCACTGCCTCGTTGGCCCCCTTCTCTATAGCTAGTGCCATTACTGCCTCGTCTGCCCCTTTCTCTCAGCGGCTAGGGCCGTCACTGCCTCGTCCGCCATTGCCCCATTTTTCCGGCAAACCCATTCTTTGGATGTCCCCATTCTTATCTCTTCTCGCCTCTTCTTTTCTTTTCTTCTACATCCTGTTTATATCCTGCATTTTGGCGTAGGGATCTGAGCATCAATGGACATGTCCGGAGTGCAGTGGTGATGTTTCTAGCAATAAGTAACAAGTATATCCTGTTGTTTATTTTTTTTTTCTTGTCCGTACTTCGGAGAATTCCTGACCCCGGTCCTTTTCTACATACCGGGGGACGG
>JAWQUT010000163.1:1188937-1203806 GCA_033807755.1 Ellobium chinense
CCAAGTAATTGGTCAGTTTAGTAAATTAGAAAAGTAAGCTCCAATTTCACAATAACGACTATATCTCATCAGGGATCATACACGTATCAGACAATTATATTTAGCCAGATACTTATCAGAATCGAGAAATAGGATATGATTAATATGTATTTTATGTCAAAGTCACAGTAAACAACTTCTGCTATTCTTACCTCTCCAAGTCCAGCTGCGAGCTGCCACCGTCTTCATCGTTGTGTTCTTTATTCTTTATCTAAGGAAATGGGTTTGGGTTGTTTGGAAGTCTCCAAATGGTGCAACCGTTCCAGGAGATTGTGAACTACCACCATCTAATCGACCAACCACCTGGTACACAACTGAACTCGCATATTACGAGAAACTATTATACGAAGTTACCTCTATACGAAATCTTTTACAAGTTCCAGAATGATGGTTGGGTTAGATCTATCTTACGGACACTGCAAAAATAATGTAATCATTTTGCTTGACACGGCCTACGTGTACGTCATTGCCCCCTTGTTATATGAAAACTGTTGTGCATTAACAATAATAATAATAATAATGATAAATAATAAGAATAGTAAAGATACAAGTCTCGCATCCAGGCTAATGCCCGCTCACGCGACTTCCTACTTTTATTACCCTACCAGGTCTGATCGCTCTAGAACTTTCTCAACTCCCTGCGGAGCATACAGTGCTGCTGCTATTTATAGGCATTGATTTCTAACATTCTAACATTATCTTCCACTGCCTATGACCAGGTACCCATTTTACAGACGGGTAGACTGAGGAAAATGTGAATGGAATGCTTTCCTAAGGCACTTACAACATGACCGTGGTCGGAAATCGAACCCATGACCTTTAGATCTTAAGTCCAACGCCGTAACCATTAGGCCACACTGTTCCACATATGGGAAATGAGTTTTCCTTTATTTGCTTCAGATTTTACAGGAAAACCTAAAGAGCTTCATGTCTCATCGCAAGGCCATTGTCTGCCAGCGCCCGTCACAGACTAATACAGTCATGCATTTACACAAACAAACAACAACATTAACACTAGACTACTTTTGAAGAAAAGTGCCAGAAGGTGATTCCACCGCAAACGATGAAAAAGTTTCTGAGTTTGTGCATGAAATATCATACTGTCGTTAGAATCGGCCTAAAAGTCCGAACTTATTAATATAATGATCGCAAAAATCTGCGAATGACCCAATTTGTAGGAGATGGTCTCATAATTCAACATGGAAAGATATTTGGTCCGAACTGTGATTTGAATCAGGTAATTAATTTTTATCATTCCATTAGCTCTTTGGAGTCGGTCTTCATTTGCCTCACTCTGACCTCATTTCCATTAAAGGATGACCTAATTTGCGTAAAGATAAGGTTCCGGACTATTCTAATACCCAGCGTCGCTTCCATCAGCTCTGTGTTATGTGTGATTATAGGATCAAGACAGTGTCTTACATCTCTTCCTCCAATCATATCCTGATAAAGAATATCTTACTTAATGTTAATTAAGTTTACAGGTGTGTTCAGTCTGTATAATCCTGCGACTCTCCACGGTGTACACAAGGGAGAGTTAAGGAAGAGAAGGCGTCCCTGAGAGAGTCCTTAATAATGTTAAGGGACCTTCTTTATTCTGTGACTACCCGATTTAGTCTAACTCTGCTCTCAACCCTAAAAAAAAAAAAAAAGCAGATAGTATCGTTTAACAAATTAATGTTCCGAGAACTCTAAAGTAGTAAATATACAACTGATATAACAGAAAATGATGAGTACTAAAACTCTCAGATAATGCAGGATCCTGTGACGAGGATTCTAACTCAAGCACTGTGTGGTGTCCCAGGCTTGTATCAAAAAGACATAGAACATTATTTTGCAAACTAAGGTGACCATATATGTCTTGGCTATCTGATATCTGAATTGAACCAAATCACAACCCGTTGAGGTGAACTTTTGAGCGAAGCTGTCTCTAAGGTTTGGATAATTATGTTGAAACTCCACTTCAATAATACTTCATTTAAGTCAGTCGACCAAGCCCAGTCTGGGCTCTCGGATTTACACCCTTGTGGCGCTAGAGCCGGATTTACACGCTGAAACTACTATCTACAGGTGATGCGGATGACGGTTTCAATTGTCACTCCCTTCTTAACCGAGAGAAGCTCAAGTCTGTCAAGCTCGGCTACTATCAAAGCCCTCAGACGGCACCAGGTCCAGCGAGGCATTAACATAGCGTAATCAGTTGAAGCTGCCGGGATACCGTTGCCGCGCAGGAGGTGTGGAGTTACGACAGTTTTATCAACTTCACCACTACCACCACCACCACCACCACCACCACCAACAACAACAACAACAAAGAAACGCAGTGCTCACTTTATACACTTGCGACACTTTCTTTCATCTAAGTCGCTTTAGAGGGCTTGACATCTGTCATCCATGTCATCATGGGTCCATGATGTTTATGGCGTCCATGCCAAGATGCGCCATGCGCTAATCCCCCACTCATTCAGGGCTGATCTTAGGGATTCTGTGGCTGAGCTGAAGTGTCTCTTAGCTCGTTACAGATTTGTATGAGTGTTGTCAGGTAGCTGAAGACAATCGAAACAGAAAGACTGATAGATGGAGGGAGGGAGGGAGGGAGGGATAAAGTGAAGATGACGTGGACTTTAGAAACGGAGACACTGTTTTCATTGACACAAGTGATATGGGAGGTATACAGAAAAGATAGATTAGAGAGAGAAAGAATAATACAGTCCGAAAACTATGACAAAAACTAAAACCTTTGAAACTTTATTACAGAGGCAAAGAAAGTCCGAAAAACAGACAGAAAACAAACAAAGAGGCAAGCAGGCAGGCAGGCAGGCAGGCAGGCAGGCCGGCAGGCAGGCAGGCAGGAGGGCAGGAGGGCAGACAACAAGCCAAACGGACCACATAGACGGACAAACACAATAGCAGAGGCAAGTAGGGAATCTCAGTTAATATAATATAAAAGTTCAGCCACTTCTCATTTCATCTTCGCATAAATATCTATAATTTCTACCAGTTACTAGATAATGAGGACTTAAAGCCATCATATCTCTCTCCTTGTGACGTCACTCTAATAGCTCAGACGTTCCCAACTTTTTTTTTAAAAGGAGGACCAGTTTTGTATTATAGTCATCTAAAAATGGCGATACATTAAAGGTATATGCATATTTTCTTTATAGTAGGCGGTGAAAAAAATGAAATTTACGGTAATAGCAGGTGAAACAGAGAAATCAACGCGAATTTACTGTAACGGTGCAACAGACTGCGAGAAATTCCGAAGTCTGTCACAGAGATAAACAAATCTTTGAAACTTTGACAGAGTGACAAGCAGAAAAATCAGACAGACAGACAGACAGACAGACAGACAGACAGACAGACAGACAGACAGACAGATAAATAGTTAAATGGGCAGAACACCAAATAGACAAACGGATGGTCGGAGGCAGGTAAGGAATCGCAATAAATACCTATATATATATATATAATATAATGAACAGGGTCCACTTCGAAAAGAACAGATCCGCACATTCAGCAGAAATTTCACAACTTGACAGGAATTGTATGGAGATATGGGTTGAGGGGGGTGGGGGGAGGAGATGGGAAGGAGGATGCAGGTTCCTTTCTAAATCTTATAGCATGTGTTTACTGACATTTTGCCTATAAAGTGTCGTAAAGGAAGACACGGAAAAGCGCATCACAACGTCCACACTTCGCAGTTTTTGTTTATCGTTCCAAAAATCGATATTATTTTCGATACGCTTGATGTGAAAATTTCAGTGTATTTTTTTTTTTGTTTATGGTCCAGAAGGAAAGTAAATAAAACAGGGAAAGATAAATTGATTGATGAATCAAAACTAGAGTTGGAAATACTGAACTACGGATAGCGTGCCATATTTAGTAACGCCTAACAGGGTAAAAGGATACCATAGTAATGATCAATTTTAAGAGAAAATGTCTGAAACCTTAGGCCAATTTTCTCTACAGCCATAGTTTCGAATTTCTTGACGTCTATGTAGAATTAGTGTCTAGATGAATGTATCGATAATTATTCCTCCCTAATACTGCTTACTTTTTTTTTCTACTCTTCCTTCTGCCTTTGAGTATATTGCTGTTTCTGGTACTACTATTAATAATAGTTGTTTGGCAGTGACAGTTCTCTTGAACCCTGACATGAAGAATTCATTTCTGAACATTACAGTACGACCATTACCACCACAACCACATCGACAACGACAACGACAACGACAACGAAAACAACACCACCACCATCACCACCACCGTGACCATCACCAAAACCAACACCAACACCAACAACAAAAACAAAAACAACAACAACAACAACAACAACAACAACAACAACAACAACAACAACAACAGTAATAATAAAAAAACAATAACAACAACATCATCTTCACAACAACAACAACAACAACAACAACAACAACAACAACACACACACACACACACACACACACACACACACACACATGCAATCACACGCTCGCGCCCATTCAGGAATCTCAGGTATAGGAGGGGGTAGGAATGGGGAGGGGGGGCATGGGTTCCAGCCTCTCATATTTAAGATTGAATACAAGGACTCTTCCCGATCTGTCGATCTTTATATCACCCCTCCACCTCTACCTATACCTATGGATATCCCATTTAAGAAACAAAGAGTGTTATAGGCTTTTTAGTAATGCATAGAAAAACAGAACTTACAAATATAATATACATAAATATACAGTCATATAAACCTTCAAAAAACAAATTAGATGAAGGAAATATAACAACACTAAACCCGTACAGAATCAGTAAGAAGACAGAAGCAAAGTAACCAGTTACTACATACTTATCAACGCCGAGGTGCCATAACAGNAAATGTCTGAAACCTTAGGCCAATTTTCTCTACAGCCATGGTTTCGAATTTCTTGACGTCTAGGTCTATGTAGAATTAGTGTCTAGATGAATGTATCGATAATTATTTCTCCCTAATACTGCTTACTTTTTTTTTCTACTCTTCCTTCTGCCATTGAGTATAGTTGTCTTCATCTATTGCTGTTTCTGGCACTACTATTAATAATAGTTGTTTGGCAGTGACAGTTCTCTTGAACCCTGACATGAAGAATTCATTTCTGAACATTACAGTACGACCTTTACCACCATAACCACATCGACAACGACAACGACGACAACAACAACAACAACAACAACAACAACAACAACAACAACAACAACAACAACAACACCACCACCACCAACAGCAGCAGCAACAACAACAACAGTAATAATTAAAAAAATAATAACAATAACAACAATATCATCGATACACACACACACACACACACACACACACACACACACACACACACACACACACACACACNACACACACACACACACACACACACACACACACACACACACACACACACACACACACACACACACACATTCCTCTATTTGTTTCTCTTTTTGCTCTTTACGATCTTCCACTTTTCTCTCCTCCATCTCTGTCCTCGTCTCTTTTATTCGAATATCCACTAAAACATTTCTATGAAACGTTCAATGAATATATCCAGCTTAAATTTTCAAGCCATACAGAACAACAAGGAAACGAGTGGGCTATTGCAAAGAGTCAAATCCCACGTGTCGAAGTGTATGGAGGTTTTATTTCCTTGCCTGAGGCAAACGCAAGGAAATGTAGATCACCTTAATAATCTTAAACTTGGCACCTCTTCACCTACATCCAACTCCACTACCTCCACCCCCCTCCTATTTTCTTGTACATTATAACTGTTTAACTTACATTGTTGTTAACTGTTTTACAGTAAACTAGAGAAAAATATATAGATGGAAGACAGACCCACATGGGTAGGAGCTATAGCATAGGAAAATAATAATAACTTTCTATCAGGATAAGTATAAGGTTAAGGATACGTAGACTATAACTTTATTTGTACACAAAGGTAAATAAATTGCCTTTGTCACAGCAGAAACTTAATCAATTTGAGACATAAATTATGGCACAGAACACACACACACATACATACACGTAAATACACACATACAGACAGACATACAGACAGACGCACACGCACACACACACACACACACACACACACACACACACACACGCACACACACACACACACATACACACACACATGCAATCACTAGTTCGCGCCCATTCAGGAATCTCAGGTATAGGAGGGGGTAGGAATGGGGGGCATGGGTTCCAGCCTCTCATACTTAAGATTGAATACAAGGACTCTCTCCGATCTGTCGATCTTTATATCACCTCCTCCCCCTCTACCTATACCTATGGATATCCCATTTTAGAAACTAAGAGTGCTATAGGTTTTTTAGTAATGCATAGAAAAACAGAGCTTACAAATATAATATACATAAATATACAGTCATATAAACCTTCAAAAAACAAATTAGATAAAGGAAATATAACAACACTAAACCCGTACAGAATCAGTAAGAAGACAGAAGCAAAGTAACCAGTTACTACATACTTATCAACGCCGAGGTGCCATAACAGATATGATCAAGTTCGAAAGAAAAAGGGAATAAAAGGGCGTTAAAGTCACAGCGGTTTTAACATTGCCTTGCTTACAACTTCCCCACTGAAGCACTGATCAATCTAGTCGTCAAAAATAGATATTTCACTCTGGTGAACGCAAGCATTAATCTTTGACTAATTCATGCCCATGTCACTATGCCAAGTTTGCCTCGTGGGGGTAGGGGGAAGGGGAGGGGAGGGGAATGGGGAGTGGAGAGAGGGGGGATAGGGGAGAGTAGGAAGTGGCTTAGGGGACAGAAAGGAACCGGGAGGTCTATGAAATGGGGAGATGGTTTGCCCTAGATGTTGTGTTTATTTTTTGAAACAATTAGCTCAGGGTCATACCCAAAATAGAAAGTATGTGTACACTGATTTAGGCCAGTATTTATATAAAGACTCACGTGCAGTGTTAAAAAATAAACATTCGATTAATAAAGGAATGGCTCTCTTTTTGCTAGTCTTAAATAAGGTTTTAATTTGTCTGTCCTTTTTCCAGAGTTCAGTGCCTGCTTCTTATTTTTCTTTATAGTAATCATCAAGAATTTGATTTATTGCTACTGGTGAAAAATATTACAACATTACAAAATACATCACATTACTAACATAACATAAACAAAACCCACTCTACCGTCATTGCTAGACGTTGCAGGCAGCGCTCTGCATTCCAGCCCCCCCCCCCCCCCCCCNCCTCCCCCCTGCTCGAAGCCAGGTCCTCATTCACACCTGAGTTGATCTGAGTAGGGGTGGGGGAAGGAAAGTAAAGTGTCTTTCCCAAAGACACTCATGCCCAGCCCTCAAAATTGAGCCCACAAACTTAAAGGTAATTAATAGACCTTCGTTTCTGAAAATAAATCACGAACCATACGTCCACAATGCATTAAAGTAGGGAGCATAATCATGACGAAGGAAGGCGGGTTTAAGCGAGGGGGTGGGGGGGAGGAGGTGGGAGTGGGTGAGTTGTAGAAAGGAGGTAACTTCCATGACAAATAAATGTCAAGTTGGTTACAAAGATTTCTACGCGATCTTTGGCGACTCATGGCAGCGGTACAGCACAAAGTGCAAAGCCTGGTTTTGACATTGATTATTAAGAGCAGAATATAATATGTGTTTGCCTGATTTACTCCACTCACTCAGTCGTAGCTATTAACCTTTAAGGATATTGCTTCCGATCCTCGCTTGATCGGTTGTGTTCTATTAACCGAAGAATGCATTTGCGATAAAAGACGTGAGTCATATGAGAGCTTGCGTGTACACCGGTGCATTGGTGCTGAATGCATCTTTAGTAGCGATCAACGTACAGAGTTAATGTAATTCTTAAGATGGTAAGAAATCCCCATCGTTATTGCGCAAGCTGTCAATAGTCATGAAGGCGTTACATTTTTCAAAGAGGAACTGCATGTGAGAAGATGAAGACTGAGATGTTTCAAGTAGTTTAAAAATAAAAACAGGTGAATCAGCATGGCCAAATGATAATGCCGTTGAACTAAAGATCATAAAGTCATGGGTTCGATTCTAGATCATGGTAATTTTTTTTTTTTTAAAATGCCTTGGGAAAGCATTTCATTCACATTTTCCTCAGTCCACTCGTTTGTAAAATGGGTACCTGACTATTGGCAGTAGAAGATATTGTCAAAATGCTAGTGATCAGAGTCTGTAAATGGCAGTGGCATTATACACTCTCCAGCGAGTTAAGAAAGTCCTCAAGCGATCAGAATTGAGGTCATAGTGTGAAGTCGCACGAGCTGACACTTGCCTGGATACGAGACTTAGTAACCACATTGTTATTATCATAAGTAGAAGCAGTAGTATTGAAGTGCTCCTTCGATGTTTCTGTGAACTGTAAACCACTGTAAAAGATCAACTTTAGGAGAAAAAGCCGAAAGTATTCCTAATAATAAATGTCGGGATGAAATCTGCACCCGTCAGTTCCATCAATCTACTCTAACCACTTACATCAGAAGAAGTGGTAACCTTACAAGCACTTAGGTATGATAACTATAATAAGCTTTCATTAATCATGGCAAAATTTATAGGCCGACCTTTATCAGGATAAAATAATGCTCTTGAAAAGTGCAACACATACTCAGTGACAAAGATCATCCACTGTTTTAAAGCTCAGAACGCAAATGACGTGGCGGCAGATTACGTTGTCAAAAGTCAAATATAGAAAGAGTCACAATCCTTAAGCGACAAGCTCAGTACGCGGGCAACGGGACTCCTTGTCATAACCCAGTACTATGCATTTGGGTAGTCTATTATTGAAAGCGCACCTGTATATAAATGAAACTGTCTCTTATGTTTGTGTATGTATGTGTGTATATGTTTGTGTGTGTGTGTGTGTGTGTGTGTGTGTGTGTGCGTGCGTGTGTGTGTGTGTGTGTGTGTGNGTGTGTGTGTGTGTGTGTGTGTGTGTGTGTGTGTGTGCGTGCGCGCGCGCGTGCATGCGTGTATTTGTGTGTGCAGTCTCAGTGAGTGTGTCTGTATATGAGAATGTGTGTATGCGTGTGTGTATGTGTGTGTGCGAGGGGTGTATGTGTATTATGTGCACTTATTTGTGTGTGTATGTGTGGCTATGTGTGTGCGTACTTGTGTGTATGTGTGTGTGTGTACATATGGACGTACCTTTTTTTGCGCTCTGGTATCGTAATTTATATACGTACTTTATTTACTTCCGCATCGTAACGAAAACACATTTCCCCCAGTGCTGTGGGCAAAATAACAAAGTTATCTGTAACTTTATACTACTCTGCATCAGGAACCGAAATCTTTCCCAACCTCCATGCTGTGAACATAGTGCTGGGAGATAATATATGTATTGCCCTGACAACCTTTGCAATTGCTCACAGCGAGCATGCTTGAGAATGTATGGACAGCAAAGGCATAGGAGTAGACTGCAAATGGATTATTATAAAACAAGGACGGCTGGTTCAAGAGGGTGCGCAAAACTTGGAGCAAGTGAGAAGATGGACGTGGTTAAACTAGAGACGATTGTGTGTGTTGGTGTGTGTGTGTGTGTGTGTGTGTGTGTGTGTGTGTGTGTGTGTGTGTGTCTCTGTGTGTGTGGATTTGTGTCTTCTTGCCTACATGACTGTCTCTCTGCCCGCTTATCTAATAAAATGTCTGTCTGTCTGTCTGTCTGTCTGTCTGTCTGTCTGTCTGTCTGTCTGTCTGTCTGTCTGTCTGTCTGTCTGTCTGTCTGTCTGTCTGTCTGTCTCGCCTGGCTGCATTTCTGTCTGTTTTGTATGTGGATTTCTACCTCTCTGCCTGCCTTTCTGTTTGTATGTCTGTCTATCTGTCTGTCTGCCTGTCAGCTAGTCAGTGACTGTCCTTTCCTCCCTCTTCTGTCGGTCCGAGTGTCTTCTAATCTCTCACGTCTGTTCCCTGAAATCTCATTTCCTCTATCAAGTACACTGCGCAAACATAATCATCCTTTTCCCTTCTCTCTTAATCATTTCTATCCCCCCCCTCCCACACCCCCACACACACACATACATACAAGAATATATATTTCCATCGAGTATGAACCTATACAGATTATAGATAGGTGTTTTTTTTTTGCCTGTCCAGAAGATAAAACACGCATCACTCTCTCACTCACTCACTCACTCACTCACTCACTCACTCACTCACTCACTCACTCACTCACTCACTTACTCACTCACTCACAAATCTATCCCTTCTTCATTCCCTCCCTCACCCTCTCACACCTACCATCACCACCACCACCACCATCACTCCCAACAAAAAACAACAATGGCAAGACTTCCACCATCATTAACAAAATAACACTACCATCAATAATATCATCATCACCACACCACCACTACCATCAACAACAATAGAAACACCATTACCCTCACTTTCACAGCACAACACATTACCACCACAGCCGGCTATATCACCTCCTACCACATCGATATTACTGCTACCACTACACCATCACCATTATCATCATTACCTTAACCACCATCACCATCACACAACCACCGCCATCACCACCACCACCATCACAACACCACCAACAGCAACAAAAAAATTCCAACAATTACCAACAACAACAACAGTATCATCCCATCGTTACCACAATCATTACCACCACCACAACCATCACCCATCACCATCAACAAAACATCACCTTCACCACCAGTGCCGCAAACAACACCAACACTACCATGCACTCACCACACACACCACCATCACCAAAACCACCACCACCACCACGTGTTTCTCCTTACAGACAAGCATCCACGTAAAAGAAGATGATATATCCCAAACATGAAGGTCAGCCAAACTGCCCCTTCCAGCCCCCTTTCCCCCGGCCACCAGCCCCCGACACCCTTCTGACAAAGATGCTATTAAGATAGAGTCAATTCTCGCGCGTTAAGGGTCCATTTTCCCCGCCAGCGACCCGAGACTCCTTAATTCCAGCACCCTGGGCTGGGGTAAATGCCGCCCCGTGGCATTACGGCCCGATAGTGATATGTGTCAGGCATACTGCCATCGGAAAATGAGATCGAAAATGATTTTGGAAATTTGAGAAATGGATGTAAGGCTTGGCTTGCATCTGAGATATATCTGATTCTATTTCTGCAACGCATCTCTTCTGGAGTTTAGATTAGTAAGGACGAAAACCGATACAGACATGTTTTTCTATGGCGATACTGAGATGTGAAGCCTTAAGAAAAGAACGTATTGAGGCTGTTTCGATGCTGAGATTCAATACAAGATGGGCATTTCAATCTTCTTTTAATGCAATTCAATCCTATCAGAAATAGAGACAGTCTTAGGTCAGACAAAATATCACCGCTTTCATCGAAAGTCAAGAAATGGTATGGAAACTCCAGAACTTTAGACATGATACCGACATCTAAATAGCTAAATAAAAAGTATCGATACTTATAAGCCATTACGCTCACCTTCGCTCTCTCACTTTCTTAATCTCCTACCCCTTAAGGTTTCACACTCCTGCATGAATAGAAATAGAGCCTTATCAATTTTACCGTATGCATTACCAAAGCAGTACAAAACTATCCTTTGGACAGACTATGCAGAAGCAGGTCTAAATTTATGAATCAAACATTAAATTATTTCTCTGATATTTTCCCGATGATGTCAACGAGGTCTGAATTTCTGGGGTAAAGGATTCGGTGTTGTTGTGGTCTTCAGTGCGAACACACTTATTCTTAGCTCCCGTAGTACGAGTGGGGCCTCGGGTCCAGCCTACTGCTGGCTGCGTGACCGTTGTTACGGATAACGACCGCTTCATTTATATTGTGTGCCGGTCGATCAACTGACACCAGGCTGCAAAATTTGACCGCCGGCTTAAAAAGTTGGTCGAGGACATACGCTTTTATTCCACCGTCGCATCCAGCATAGTGGAGTAAAATTGAGACCTGGTTCTGTGGTAGCATCAGATGGGGATAAGGAAATTAGTTGGCTTGTTCACACCTTTTCAGGTATCGCTTCTTAAATTGAAAACGAAATGAACGATCTAAATTTGAAATAGTAATTTATTTAAAAAAATAAAAATTAAGATCCTTAAATGCTGTCGACTACTACAGAAGACCTGTTGAGTGTGGAACTTCCAGTCAGAAACCTTAGAGGATAAAATTGATTGAATCAAAAGGCAACTCGAATTCGGCTTTTAGGACTTGTGGTACGCTCCTTGCGTCCTCCGTTGGAACTTGCAAGACGAATTCCTATAGGTACATGTATACACATTTGGTTGAGAACCCCTGATCAGCTGTCAAGATCAGTGTAGTATTTACGATCAAGACAGTGATGATCATTGGATCTGAAGGCCATTTGCCCCGTGCTCTATCACATTGAGCCTACACATTAAAAGATTCCCTACAGCTTTGCTGCTAAAAGAGAAACGTTAATGCGTCGCTAGTGTGCGGTCAAAGAATGACACCCCCTCCCCTCCCCTCCCTCCCCTCCCCATTCCAAGCACCTAACACAATCCTCTAGATACTGCTTCATGGCAATGAGCAGAGGGGAAAGAGCTGAGCTGCACCTGAAACAGAAGCAAAATTAACAACAACCACAACAACAACAGTTGCAGCAGCAGGAGCAATGGCAACACCAACTTAAGAGACATAAACCCGAAATTGCCAACGTTCTCTTTATCTCCCAAAGGAAACTGCTTGTCTCAGTCAGGATCNCACCTTGGACAGTTTGTAATTTCACAGAATGTGAACTGTTCTCATAACACTTTATTCCCCATTCATAACTCTGTGTTTAGAAGATGTTCCTGAATTTGTCGGTTTACCTGTCCAGAACTTCTGTATTGACCATTGACCAGTCATATCTCTCCCCATACAATTATCCCATTATAATAATCATTATTGTTATCATCATCATTTGGAACACATTAAAAAATTTAAAAGTTTTCTCCAAACCAGCGAAGGATTAAGAACTACACTTTAATACTTAAATTTTCAAAATGGACTTATGTAATGATAAAAAATAACTACGAATTATCGAATCAAAGATGTAATTCTTCATCAGGTGAATTAATATAAAATGGAATGAGTGGGTAAGAAGAGGTGTAGGGTAACTTGAGTTAAAATGAGATAATTATTGTTATTATCATCATTACCATCATCATCTTTTGAAACAAAGATTAAAAAAACCCCAAAATCTGCCCAAACCAGCGAAGTTAAGAAACTGGCTTCAATATTTAAAATACACTGATGACAATGATATTATACTATGAATACGAATTTTGGGATTAAATAGGTCATATTAAACATATTGTACACATTACCATCATCATAATCACCACCATCACTATCACCACCACCATCACTATCACTATTACCATCACTATCACGATTACCATCACTATCACCACCACCACCATCACTATCACCACCAACGGGAGGCAGCGTGGCCGTGCGGTTTGTGAGTCGTACTCAGAAACTGAAGACTTTCAAGTCTAAGGTTTATGTGTTTGACTCGCGAGCTGGGCGGTTTACGTTGTAGTGTCCTTGGGAAAGACACTTCGCTTCCATTTCCTCACTCGACTCAGGTGTAAATGTACCTGGCTTTAGAGCTGGGGGGACCAGGGCGCTGCACCGCTGACGACCAGCAATGACTTTGTTCTGCATTTCATTTGTAATATTATGTATTTACATGTATGATGTGCATTGTTATATGTGTTTGTATATGAATGAGATGTTTAACACTGTATGACATTGTAAAACAATTTCCCTACGGGGTAAATAAAGTCGTATTTATTTATTTATCACTATCACTATTACCATCACTATCACCACCACCATCACTATCACCACCACCGTCACTATCACTATTACCATCACTATCACCACCACCACCACCATCACCATCACTATTACCATCACTATCACTATTACCATCACTATCACCACCACCATCACTATCACTATTACCATCACTATCACCACCACCATCACTATCACCACCACCGTCACTATCACCACCACCATCACTATCACCACCACCATCACTATCACCACCACCGTCACTATCACTATTACCATCACTATCACCACCACCATCACCATCACCACCACCATCGCTATCACCACTACCACAACAGTCAATCTGGACACACCTGACTTCCCGGCCACTTCCTCATAATATTCTTGTCTATGCATTATCTGATGAGGTAATGTTAAGGAGGGTTGGATACGGATTATGTACAAGGAGAGAGAGAGAAAAGTGGGCGGATGGATCTACATGTAACCCAGTTTTTATGTGCCCAACTATCATAATTAATTAATTAATTTATTAATTTATTTCGTGTTATTTCCTTAGATAACTAAAATAAATCACCATTCGGCCCGCTTGTGATTTTTGGAAAAAAAATTTAAAAAGGTGGGAAACCAACACTAACCTGGTGGCTCCCTGTTTGGAGCCAGGAAAACGGGAAGAGCTCCGCTCCTAACTCTAGAAATAGGTCGGGGGTTTGGAGGTTACTAAAACAGCACAATAACATGGAACCTTTTCCTATATCCTGCATGTACATGTATAGATGTGGACTCGTATGTATTTCTATTATGGCATGTAGAGTTAATGACAAAAGGATGAAAAAATGCATGGAAGTAATAAACATGTTAACAACTATACCACGAAATTAAGGAGCTCGGACTAAACAACAACAATAACAACAACAACAACAAAACGATATACATGCACCAATAATACCTCGTAAATATATTTTTCTGAAATAATATTTTCGAAATTTTAACATACTATATAGAAAGGAGACTAGTAGATGAAATTTACTCC
>JAWQUT010000163.1:1207027-1218063 GCA_033807755.1 Ellobium chinense
AAAAAAAAATCTCTTTCGAAAAGGTCAGCTTGAATTCTGATTTGGTCCCCAATTTTTCATCGGGCTGGTTTTGACCATGTGCTAATACATATGCCTTCACACTTTATTTTCTTATCTAGAAGGCTCAAATTGTATCCGAAACTTTAAAATTTGACGCTTTATTTTAATCACAGGTCATTTTACAAATTTCTACAACCTGACATTGGCTGGCAGGGCTCCCCAAAAAGGAGGATTTTATATATTAGCGGATTAAACTGGGTTGTACAATATGAGTGATTTGCCCCTTCAATGGCACCCACGTTGTCCAAAAAAAAAAAAAAGAGAGAAAACGAACACTGACTGAAATAGAAAGATGAGAAGAGAAGGAAGGAAACAAGAAGCCATGACCTGATATTCACGGGACGTAACTGGTATAATGAAGGCAATTTCAGATTCTTGAACTTGTCTCCCTTCGTTCGCCACTGCCTAAATTTTAAGTGTGATTGCTATGATTCTGGCTTTCTTTTGTTCTAAATATGCTCCATTAAATCCTGTGAGTCTCAAGGGTCAAAACGATCTCTTAGTATGTTTTTTTGAAGATAGTAAGACCATTCACGTACTGTTTTCACTGGCTGACACATAATAATATAGGAAATGGTGGCATTGTCTCCTCGTCATCAGCAGTACAAGACAGAAAGACCGTTCACGTACTGATTTCACTGACACATAATAATATAGGAAGAGGGTGGCATTGTCTTCGCGTCATCAGCAATTGAAGACTGAAAGACCATTCACGTACTGTTTTCATTGGCTGACACATAATAATATAGGAAAAGGGTGGCATTGTCTCCGCGTCAACAGCAGTACAAGACAGAAAGACCGTTCACGTACTGATTTCACTGACACATAATAATATAGGATAAGGGTGGCATTGTCTCCGCGTCATCAGCAGTACAAGACAGAAAGACCGTTCACGTACTGATTTCACTGACACATAATAATACAGGAAAAGGGTGGCATTGTCTCCGCGTCATCAGCAGTACAAGACAGAAAGACCGTTCACGTACTGATTTCACTGACACATAATAATATAGGAAAAGGGTGGCATTGTCTCCGCGTCATCAGCAGTACAAGACAGAAAGACCGTTCACGTACTGATTTCACTGACACATAATAATATAGGAAAACATGGACAAACGTGAATCTGCCTGGATCTGGCAGCTTAAATGCCACTCTATCAACGGCGGTCTCAATGTTGGAGAACCGTATCTCAAAACTCTTAAACTCCACACTTAATTCCATTGTCTTTGTACATGTAGGTCTCCTCCCCCTACCTCGCTCCTGCCCTCCCTACGTTACCAAATTCTTTTTTCCACAATCTTGGGACTTCCCACCCCCACCCTTCCTACTCTCCCTTTTCTTACCACTTTCTGTCTTTTGTTTCATGCCTTCCCGGGGCCGCACTCTTCCCCTTCCCCCTAGTTAAAGTAGCCTTTCATGATCCATGCATGTCTTTTAGCTGGTCTGAGCGTGAGTATGTATTTGTATGCATTTATTTATACGTGAACTTGTGTGCAAATGTGAGTGCGCTTGGTAGACTGTGTCGGCTCTTTCTTTTCTTTTATAGGTACATGTTACATTTTTAATCATTATAGTATTTTATTCGCCCTGATGAAGGTCTAGCGACCGAAACTTTGGCAAATTTTACCATTGGATTCTTATTAGATTGTGATTTTTATTTGTGAAATTCTTACTCCCTATTGTGTTATAATTATTAAATTGTTTAACATTGACTGGTAGACAGTTCCTTAATATATATTTTTAATATATTACTCATAATAATATAGGAAAATGGTGGCATTGTCTCCGCGTCATCAGCAGTACAAGACAGAAAGACCGTTCACGTACTGATTTCACTGACACATAATAATTAAGGAAGAGGGTGGCATTGTCTTCGCGTCATCAGCAATTGAAGACTGAAAGACCATTCACGTACCGTTTTCACTGCCTTACACATAATAATATAGGAAAAGGGTGGCACTGTCTTCGCGTCATCAGCAATCGCAGTATAGTGAACGTAGGTTTCGACGGACCTCTTATTAAACTGATAATGTTATTTTTGTGTGCAGCCACGATAACAATGTATAGTGTGTAGATTCTGCTAAGATTTTTTTTCTTAAAGCAAAAAAAAAAATTGCATTGGATTTGTGTGGTATTAGCAGTGACTTCGAAATACACTACTAAATACACATTGCTTACACAGCACTCCAATTCTTTTTTCCCATCAATCTCTCTCTCTCTCTCTTTCTTTCTCTCTCTCTCTCTCTTTTATGTTTTTTCTTTTGTTTGTCTGTCTGTCTCTCGCTGTCTCTGTTTGTGTCTGTCTCTCTCTCTTCTCATTCACAATCACCACATCATCTCACAATCCCAGTGTTTTTACTGATACCTTCTAGTGCCTTCGTCATTTACACTGCCCTACTCTTATTTCTACAATCACAGCCTACTTCTTTATATAGTCTACCCTAGATTTATTTTACAAGACGCAACAGTGGCATGATCCTTTCTGAATGCGAAATCTGTGATGAAATGTACGGGGGTATATCATACTTGTCTACTTATGACTCTGAACGAATATAACATTTTAATCTCCCTTATCCATTGTCATCATCTTCGTGACTTTTGCTAAAAAATGTGTTCAAAGATAATAGTTCGTGTTATGCCGGTTTTTAAGGCAGTACTATTTTCTTCCCTTCCAGTAGCACAGGCGCTGATCAAAATCTGTAACCTGTAGGACGATGCAGCTTCCCTTTAGGTTTATTCATCGACCCTCATCTTACACATATTTATAATATGACACAATTGAGAGCTTACACATTAACGATGGAATCTCTTATATCTTAAGAATTACATTAGTGTATTGGCGCTGAATGCACCCATAGTAGCGTTAAAGTTGCAGGGTTAATGTAATTCTTACGATGGTAAGAGATCCCATCGTTAATGCCCACGTTTGCAGTTGAATTCAACAAGACAATCTTACAATCTACTGCCCACTGCCAACCTTTATTCTGTATACAGATGATTTTTGCATACATGCACCTGCGATACAAAATGGGTACGGAGATTACATATTTCATATGAAAAACGGTATTGAAAGACCGTATAGTCAAAGGTGACACAAATAAATGGACAGAAATCACAAAAAAGCAACTAGAGCATACAGCAATGGACACATATAGTTGAAAGAAATTGTGCAACCGAATAAAGGAAAAATAAGAAACAGTTGGCAATAAGCGTCATAGAAATAGTGGATGTAGGGCAATGCTATATACCATAAAAATAGCTTCAAAAGGTAGTTTCATTACCAGTATCAGGCTGTTGGCCTCCAGTAACACGGAATATTATAATAATGCTATTTAAATAATAAATAACATACTGTATAAATTTTGTAGAGCATGTCGTTGACCTTGCACTGTCATTTCTAGCGTACACGAGAACATCATGCCAGGAATTCCAGGAAATAGCTGGCAGTTCACTATTCTTCTAAGAACAATTTATTGGAGAATTCCCAGAAGGCTTGTGCTGATCATGAGAAGGAAGCTGTACTGGGCGACTTTGATACCCCCGCAGTCGGCTTGACACACCGTAGCCTTCCATACATCGTAACTCTCTTGTGAACATTGCGCGCTGAGGAGAGAGAGAGAGAGAGGGTGAAGTTGTGCTCTGGTCAGTATCGATAATAAAAAGTCTATTACCGATACTGGGTCTCAGCGCGAATATTTATAATAATATAATAATAATTGGGTGTATAAATCTCTATCCAGGCTGATGCCAGCTCACACGACTTCACACTATTATTATCGCAGCAGGTAAGGTCACTCTAGAACTTTCTCAATTCCATGGGGAGTATACAGAGCCGCTGCCATATACAGGCTCTGATCACTAGCATTCTGACAATGTCTTTCACTGCCTATAGCCAGGCACCCACTATACAGAAGGGTGGACTGAGAAAAATGTGAAGGAAATGATTTCCCAAGGCATCTATAACTTGACCGTAGTCGGGAATCATGAGTCCAACACCGCAACCATTCGGCCCCTTGCTTTCAAAAGCTGATTCCCTGTAACGATCACGTTTCAAACGCCTTGCAAAGCATTTTATTCAATTTCTACCAGCCCACCCATCCGTAAAATGATTTCAGCGTAAATAGTGCAGTGTTAGATGCGGTAAGAACGTTAAAAGCAGACATCTGGAAAGATATGCACTCTCGGAAGTTCACACCATAGACTACTTAAGTGGTCTAGCCTACTGGTATCAAGACAGTGTGAGACTTATAAAACTTCAGTATTCGTTTTTAACTTATAATGGCAGTTATCCTTTAGATCTATACTATAGGAATGGACCAGGAGTATGGCACGCTATTTTCGAACGCAATACTTTCCGAAACCACTGTGCGTAAAATTCAGGCGGAACCGACAACCTGTATGAAGTCGATAAAGGAGGTTTAGTGTCAATATATATACTCACGAAGGTGCATGATTCCATTAAAAATGTGTGGGAAAATGTGTCTCTCTTTCTCCATTTCGATCTGTTTATGGATGAGATTTAGATTTCGAATTCCGCACTCCGTTTATTGATGACGCCATGCAGTGTGGAGCAAGACATCCGTAAATCACCACGCTCATTCCACATTCGCCTAAGTCATTTTTCTTGATGATTAGAGTTGGTTATCTTCCATTTCTCTCTTTTCCCCACTATTTAAGCGTAACAGGGTTGTGACTCATTATTATATCCCAATGTTACAAGCTAATCCACATCTGCCTCTTTGTTTTGCTTAAAAGGGGGGGGGGNGGGGGGGGGGGGGCAGCACTACCCTTTTCCGGAGGTTGTAATGCACATAACATGGTGTGCAACTTAGCACCATGAATGCAGTGGAGTCTAAGTATACTTGCACACCAAAGTGCTGAATGGTGCATATTTCTCCCTCAAGGGTTGTGATCTAAGGGCAACTGTCATTTGCCATGGCAGCAGTTGTTTGACATCAGATTTCACCCACGTCTCTTAGATACGTTTATGCATGACCTTTGGGAGGTTTTTCCTGATATTCTGTCTGGATGTATAGTCATTTCATTTAACATCAAAGGGTATTACTGGTTTCTGATAATTCTGCCTCGAGGTAGAAAATCCTAAATGCCTCGATAAGATAATGCGCAGAATTATTTAAGGGACGTTTTGTCATCGTTAATGAGACATATTCTAAGATCATCACCTTTGAGGGAGAAAAATGCAGCATTCAGCACTTCGGTGTTTAATTTGAATAGAAATCCAATGCACTTATAGGCATAACATGCGCCCAATGTTATGTGCATTACAGTCTGCGGGAAAGGTTAGTGTCACCCCTTCAGCAACAGATTGAGAGCATTAAATTTCTCAGAATCTCAAGAAGTGATTTAGGCGAATGTGACATGAGTGTGACGGAATTCAGTCATCCCATGCTTTTCTTTTCATTTATTCAGGAGTACAGGATGGTTCACTTATTGCTACTGGACCATGGTGACAATGTCAGGATCTAAATGTAGCTGACACGTAATATTCCATTCTCAGAATGGGCGTCCTTGCCAGTTATTCTTCACTGTATATATAACTATAAGGACAATTTATTGGTTTTTGAAAAAAAGTATCGAACAATATCAGTCTTAGTTTCTTCGTATGTGTTTGGCTAGATCTGCCCGTCCTTCCTTTAAATGTTTTTTTTTTTTTGGNNGGGGGGGGGGGGGATTTGTCAATTGACAAATCTATTTAAAATGATGCAATTGACCTGACACTGAGCAGTCTTAATAAAGCTCTAAATTCAGTTTTGGCAATGTGGCTAAGTAGATCATCTTTTGACTACCCAAAGAGTATGTAACATTAAGTCTTACTTACTGAAACTTCAAGGTGTTCACAATGTATAACAATCACAGGACTATGTTTGTATTGATCCCCGCAGAAGAATGAAAGGGGCGGTCCTTTTATTCTGTGGGCGGTCCCTCGGAGATTCTAGGCAATAGAAGTATCAGTATCCAAGCAAGCCAAAATGGCTACGACTGATGCGGAACAGATAGAAAATAACAACGTGCACTGACTTGCAGCAACTGACAAAAAATGTAATTGGGCATACTCGCTTTAAGAGAAAGCAATCAAAAAACAAAAAAAAATGTGTTGCAAGGCTGTTGATAAAATATTCCACTAACAAATTTGAAATCCTAGATGATCGCCGTCATTTTGCTAAACCCCCAATTCCGGTGTACCGCAAAAGATTTTCAAATTTCAAACTAACGTCTATACGCTCTTCTCACTTTCGGCGCAGCTGACGTTTAGAAGGAATAAAAAACTCTTGGTCATGCTGGACACACAGAGTACAGCGACCAACAGAAAAAAAAAAAAGATAACAAAAACGCTTGAAACTATGCATCATGCTGGAAAAAAATGTAATTGGGCATACTCGCTTTAAGAGAGAGCAGTCAAAAAACAAAAAAATGTGATCCCCCAGGATATGCAATAGTTTAAATAGATTCGGCAACTGACAATTCCCGAACAAAAAAAAAAACCAAAACAAAAACAACAAATATTTCTGCAGAAAGCGCGGGCAGATGTAGCCAAAGAATTACAAACAAACCTGAGCATGCTATTATTCAATATTAAAAAAAAGAAAATTCTCTATGTAGTTATATGTATGGAATAACTAGCATGGGCACCCATTTTAAAATTAGGATATTACGTGCCGGCTAATGCAGATACTGGCATTATTCCCGCTCTTTTCTTCTGTTTCATTTTTTTTTTTTTCTGTTCGAAGAAACATACTATACCGGATAGATCCTACCATACACGCTTCGTTCTCTGTGCAAGCAGTACAGAAGTCTTGTATGGTGGCTCCAACATAGTTGAGCTGCGTACTGGTGCAAGTCTCCAAGTTAACAGCGCAATTTGATCCGTTGACTGTGTCCAGCAATACAACTAGATCCCAGTAGGCGTCTATCTCATCCGTGCACATGCACGCAACATCCTCAGCCCGTGCATAGTCACTGGAGCTGCTGGGTCCTACGGCATTCCTGTCAAAATTCGGGGAATCTACACGCAAACGCTTTCACACCAAGGAGATAACAATGAATTATTAGAGAGCTTGGGCATTACCGATTGGTTCTTTATTACCACCGTTACTGCATCCGTGCTGAATGCACCTCATACAGATATGGGAAAGTTCATCGTTTATAAATTCTGAGGCAGGAGATCCACCTTCCCTGACAAAGAAGAAGAAAAGGAAGAAGAAGAAAAAGAATGAGGAGGAGGAGAAGAAGAAGAAGAAAAAAAATAGAGGAGGAGAAGGAAGATACGAAGAAAAAGGAGAAGAAGGAGGAGGAGAAGAATAAGAGGAAGAAGAAGGAGAAGAAGAAAGAAGAGGAGGAGGAAGAGGAGGAGAAGAAGAAGAAGGAGAAGAAGAAGAAGAAGAAGAAGAAGAAGAAGAAGAAGAAGAAGAAGAAGAAGAGAAAGAGAAAGAAGAAGGAGAAGTAGAAAAAGAGGAGGAGCAGGAGGTGGAAGAAGAAGAAGAAGAAGAAGAAAAAGAAAAACAAGAAGAAAAACAAGAAGAAGAGAAAGAGGAAGAAGAAGGAGAGGAAGAAAAAAGAGGAGGAGGAGAAGGAGAAGAAGGGGAAAAAGAAAAAGACCACCACTACCACCACCACCAACAACAACAAAACTCACCCGTTGTCGAAATTCTGGGTGAGCAGACAGGATTTCGCGTCTCTGACTGTCTGACAGTAATCAATATTATCTCCTTGAAGCGAACTGCCGAAACAGTAGTCATAGTTTCGTTGGCTATCGTTGCCTAAATCATAGCGGACTACATCCAGTCTTGATACTATGATATCAGCTGCGAAGGTTGGGCCTGGCGTTACCTGTGCATTGGAGTTTCTGGATAGTGCAGCTAAGAGAACTACCAGCAGGGGCACAGTTGGATCCCACATGACTCTCTGTCAAATTAATAGGAGCAAAAATTAAAAAAAACAACTTCCTAAGTTCATTTTTTTCCCATCAGCTAAAAGCGAACAATTTTAATTGTCACCATGTTTGTTAAAAAGCATTAACCTTTGTGGCGCTATAATAGAACTACAGGGGAGAACACTTACTACGGACACGCTTATTACGTAAACACGGATACTGAGTACGGTATGTTTGGTCCCAATTTTTCTTCTCTTACAATGCGTGTATGTTTAATACATATTTCCTGTCAATAAGTACACTTTTATCAGTCATAAAAGGTACACATTATTCCTACGCCATTCTGTTTCTACCTTCCGCTCGATACGCTTGAGTGCGGCGATAGAGGTATGAAGATGCCAGTAGCACCTGGCAAAAAAATATGCAATTTCAAAAAGTCTCTAAAAAAATCAGAAAACTGGCCATGGGGAGGGAGGAAAGAGTTGGGATTTTAATTTCAAAGGCATAGATAGGTGCAAATATATTTGTAGACTCAGAATGGGTGAGCTTTAGCCACTCAAGTATAAACATTATGGTTGTTGCTAGGTGGGTAAGGTTACCCTGTTTACTAAGTGAAAAGGTCTAAAATACTAGGTGTTCTGCTTCACTGCCTAAGTTCTCAAAATCTAATTGGTTTAGGGGCATTCTTCTTTGTGTCAAAATTTGGAGGAAAAGCTAACCAACATGTTTGGAACGTATTTTGGCTTGGGACCCCTGGATAAATTAATGAGAGGTGTAAAATTTTATATAGCCAACAGTGAAAAAAAAACCATTGACATCTTCATACCTTGAGTGAAATCGCGTCTCCTTGCAAAGCGTCGGAAGAAGCAGTCAAATTTGTGCAGGTTTGTGACACCTACTAGAAGGGCAAATCACTCATATTGTACAACCCAATAAATCCGCTTATATATAAAATCCCTCCTTTCTTGGGCCCTGCCAGGCACTGTCATGGTGTAAATATGGGTAGAAAGACCTGTTATCTAGAAAAAACATTTAATTTGAAATTTTCAGGCACAATCTGAGCCCCATAAGTATGCAAATAAAGTGTGGTGGGCGTAGGAATTGCAGGCAGTCAGAACTGGCCTAATAGAAATTTGTGGATCAGATGACCTTTTTCAAAATAAATTAGCAAAAAATTTTGGGCGTTGACCCCCCCCCCCCCCCCCNTTTTTTTTCCATTAAAACATGAGGCAAGAATAGTACTTTAACCCCCATGAGCCAAAAGTTGAGAAATCACTCTGGGCTTTCAGCAATTCTGCAATTTATTTATAGGGAGAATATAGGAAAAAACAATAGGTGTCAAAAACCTGCAGCTGTGTATCCTAACAAAGGGCCATACCACTTTTCGCTGTGTAGGTGTCAAAACTAATATCCCCATTAAAACAATGAGATGTTCCTATCCTCGTGCTCGTGACGTAGATATTGATTGATTGATTGATTGAGTTTGTGTTTTACGGCGTGTCAGCACGATTACGGCTATATTACGCCCTCATGGTTACTGTTAAAGTCTTTTAGTAGAAATTTCCTAACAATGTTGCCTGGACAGCGGCCGCTAGGCCTACTCTTTTACGATTTTAAAACTGCCAAGGGATTTTTAACAAATCCATTCACAAACTAGAAACAATCGAAAGGATACTTTAGGGANAGAGAGAGAGAGAGAGAGAGAGAGAGAGAGAGAAAGAAAGAGAGAGAAAGAAAGAGAGAGACAGAGAGAGAAAGAAAGAGAGAGACTGCGCTCATCATGATGGACAAAATCGGTGTGACCACACACACACACACACACACACACACACACACACACACACACACACACACACACATACACACACATACACACGCATGGAAGCACGCACACATACATACACACCTGTGCACTCACATTCTGAACATGCAGAAATAGAGCTTGTTAACAGTGAGCTTTCCTCCCTTTCTTCCTCCTCTCTCACTCCCTCTTTCTCTCTCTCATTTTTCTTCACAATAAAACGATCTGACTAGCACAGTTTAGTCTTCGTGCCAGTAGATATAAAAGTGCCGCTATCATCTCTAATGATCGAAATTTATTATAATTAAATGTATTTCCACACCAACAATTTCCATGCGGAAAAATTACTTCCATAGCAAGAAAACTCTTTAACTTACCATCGCCCTCATCACAGGAAACAGTGACAACTACTTTGGTCCCTTCCCTGGCTCAGTCACATAAATTAAGGCTAGTCTATATAATAGATCCGCAAACTCTCAGATATATATTCATTAGCAAAGCACTATAGTAGCTTAATTTTGGATTGTTTAGAATAGAATTAAAAACTGGACAACTTGACCAGCCTTACAGGGCTTTACTATAAGGTGTAACTAGTTTCGTTCGCCTGCAGTCCGTTTTATCGCATTTCCTACTTAAGGGGAGATACAGTTCTTTCTCAAAGACTGGAATGCAGAAAACACTAGTGTGCAACTCACCACCATTAGTGCTTTGCAGTTTCTAGGCAAAGTTGCACACTGAGGTGCAAAATGGTCAATTTTAGAACAACTATGTGTTAGCACCAGCTGATTGACACCAGATTTCACAAATATCTCTAAGATACCTCAATGCAAGTATTCATGACAGCTGAGTTCAAGTTTAAAACTGCCTTGAAAACACACCCTTTCAAGAGATAATAATAATATATTTCTGGCTCATTATAATGATGTCATCCAGAGCACATTTGTTTTTTGTTTTTTTTTAAAGGGAGGGGGTGGGTAGGAGGAGTGAGAGTAGGTTTCGCATTTAAAGAGTAGGCGTCTCCGGATGTGGGAGCACAGTCACTGGATACTTTAGTATTGGAGGCTGGAACCCATGCTTTCCCTCGACCTGGGACTTCTGCTCTTTATGAACATATATATGCGTTTGCTGAAGGCTTAGTTTGAATTGTTAGTTGAAAGCCAGGGGGAGGTTTTTAAATGTGTGATAAATGGATGTGTTTTATTCTTTTTATTCTCTGTAAAAGAGAGAGAGAGAGAGAGAGAGAGAGAGAGAGAGAGAGAGAGAGAGAGAGAGAGAGAGAGAGAG
>JAWQUT010000163.1:1227768-1235268 GCA_033807755.1 Ellobium chinense
AGGGGGGCGGCTTATTGTAATCCTTTATATGGCAGGTTTCAGAATTTTGGAGGCTCAGACTTCCCTAGCTGTCGCACTCCCGACAGTCAAGACTTGTCACTTTCGCAACAAAGATTGGCTAAGCTTTAAAAACTATCATATATAAATATATAAAAGCAGCTAAAATGCATTGTCTGGCCTCTAATCAGGCTAGGAAATGTCACCGATCACAAAGGTATCGTATACGCGATGAAACCTATCGGCGTTACGTTATAAGTTCCCGTTTTAGTCAATCGATGCAAAGTGTTGCGAAACCTGTTGACAGACGTTATGTTTATGGACATAATAAATAAAACAAAACGATTTAAAACTACTCTACTTACTTGTCTCGTTTCTTTTGATGTAAAAAAAATAATATATATATATTGAACATTTAATTTCAGCTATCTCAAGGACCTAGATTTCTGAAACCTGCCATATTGTCACAAATCAGTGTTTTCTTTCAGGCCATGTGAACTGGGGGGAGACATGCCCCTTTGTCATGAAATTAAGTGGCGGGAGTGAAGGGGGGATTTGTAATTTTTTTAGAAGGAATTTACCTTTTTATCACGTAGTGCAAACTTTAGAAAAATATGAAAAAAAAATATAGTTCGGAAAGGGAGAAACTAGCTCACAATAGCTTGGGTTACATACATGCATTACTATTAAGATCACCTGGAATGGAGTTATTACGAAGGGTGATATATTTTTCAATTCATTTTCTTTCTCCTTCTCAGGGACCCAGTGACCCAGTTTAGGCTACTTTAAAACAGCACTATTCTACCTCTGAGTTAGATACAGATAAAGTACGGCAATGAGCCAACCTTTGTTCTCTGGAAATAGCTTGAGGACCCATCTTGGTTTTCATTGGCTGGGGGGGGGGGGNGGGGGGGGGTGAAATATTACTTAATTTGGCAGCTCTAAACCGTTTGGGCTTGTACAAGGATGCATAGCTACATAGCAAAAGAAAAACATTGCACTGCAACGCAACACACTTGAACACAATACTTGAGTGCGCCATGTCGCAATGCTACTCGCTTATCTCAGCGCCCTTCTTCGGTAGAACGTGTTTGGGGTAGGAGGTATTTCTATCTAATCTCATTTCCTGGGATCAAGGCAGAGAATGAAAATCGCCTCTCTATATTAGTTGTGGGCCGATCCCTCATTTTGAAAAGTCGACGGCTCGAATTTTTAGGGGCCCGGATCGTCAGGATTAATTAAAACTCGATCTTTTAAACACGAGCTATTTCAGTACGGGAGGGAAAGAAAATCCGCGGTAAAGGCTGGTAATGACTAAAGATTGAGTTATAGCGGCTCGCAGTTGCACTAGCGATCTGCTTATACAGTGTCATCATAAATTACCCTCCTCGTAGATGGGTCTTTCTAGTCTCAACATTCATGTTCCTCTATTCTCCGCCACCACCTCTNNAGGGTTAGTACGCGTACAAGTAGCGTGACTTTCGTTTTCTTCGGGCCTTCTTTTGACTTTTAGGTGCCATTTCAGTTTCACTTCATGGTCTTTTTTTTATACCAGTCATTCATTTATTGTTTCATTTTCTTAGAAAGAGCTGTCTAGGACAGAGCCTGTCAGTTCATTCATCAACTGAATCTTATCTGGCACCCTAAATGTTTACATTCATATAAACACATGCACAAACGTACATCCACTCACACACATAGTACAGTGTATCTCACAAATTAGAGCCCTTTATTACCCAACTAGCATCAACGGTACCAAACCAAACTTTAATGATTTGTCACAATCCTTCTCCTTCCAGCCCATTCCTGCTGTCACTGCCAAACCATTTTCTTTTCCTTAGAATAAACAATGTCAATTAGATCTAATTAGATTGTAGGAGGTGCAACACTGTCGCGGTAACTTCGCGCTGAGCGTGTGGCTCGATTAATGTTGAGTTGAGCCAGATTAAAGCAACTCAAAAAGATCAGAGCAAAACTCGATCTTTTTGACTCGAGCCGAACTCGCTGAGTCGATTAATCAAGCTGCAGGGAATTACCAACTTTTTCTCTAGTAAACGAATCGTATTTAGCTTCATATAGCAACATCAAGAACAACAACAATGATAATAGCACTATAATAATAAATATAACATTAAAACTAATATGATAATATTAATAATAATAATAGTAGTAGTAGTAATAATAATTATAATATTAGTAGTAATACTGTAAAACTAAAAATGATATTAATAAAAATATAATACAATAAAAATAATAATGATTATAATAATAATACAGTAATGATAATACAGATAACAACATAATGTATATTGAGTGACCAATTCCAATATACATTTATTGATCAACACAAATGTGCAATTTTAATGACCAACACCGACTTCATTCGATGACCAACAGCAACGTACATTCGGTTACCAATACCAGTATACATTTGGTGACCTTAACAAGTTTAACAAGTTTAACAAGTTTAACAAGTTTATTGCGACGAAATGTACTTTTACGACCAATATCAAATAACCACTGCCTACTACCAAGGTACATTTAATGGCTAACACCAATGCACATGTAATGACCAGCATCAACGTACATTTAATGCTCAACACAAATGTACATTCAAAGCTGTTATAATGATGGCTGTGATAGTATTTGTTGTAGTAGTAGTAATGATAGAAGTGGTTGTAGTAATAGTAGTAGTAGTAGTGGTAGTAGCAGTAATAAGTAGCAGAAGTAGTAGAGTAGTGGTGGTAGTATCGTTGTAAGAAGATCTTTATGAATCTCATATTCAGGTTTGTGCCCGATAAAAGGAGCTCAAACTGATTCTACCCTAACGTGCCAAATTATTCAGCAGTAATCTCAACTCCTTGTGCCATTGCACAAACGCTGCACACTAGCAATTTGATCACATATTTCTCTGCCTGTAGCCAGGTACCCATTTACAGACGGATAAGGTCAGGAGAATGTAAATAAAATGTCACCATGAACAGACTAAACATGAATCTAACCCGCGACTTTCTAGACCTCGGTCTCGACCCACCCATCCCACCTTAACTGTTTCAACGAATGCAGATACTCACATGAAAAAGATAACAAAAAATAAAATGAAATTAATAAATTTACGACTTTTGTTTACGATGTGGAACACTTTATAGTGTTTGAGCATTTCTTCACACCGAGCAGCTGATATTGTAATCTTTATGAGTGTGCTGTGTGTATGTACTACCTCTGCCACAAGGGTCTGTAAAGGCGGCCGTACACCATATAGGGTTGCCTTGAGGGATGCGTTAAGGTCGACACAAGCAAACTGTGGACAGACACAACACAGTCCTGCGACATGGCGTCTACCAGTGAAATAGAAGTGGCGCTGGCAAGTTTAGCAGTGTTTTTTTTTATGTTGCTGATAAGAAATAAGTCTGGTCTAAATTGTGGCGTCTGCCTCAAAATAGGCACACATACATACATACATACATACATACATACATACATACATACATACATACATACAAACATACATACATACATACATACACACATACATCTAGGCATTCAGCTCAACGCAAAATAACACATAAACAGGCTGGCCGCAGTCAAATTTCTGGCGTAAACAAAATTTACACAGGCCACGCTCACGCCTAGGTTTTGTTTTCATTTTGACTTGTGCACGGCCTGTGCGGGGCCAGCGCACATCCGTGTACACGCCACGCACAGGCCAAGCACAGGCAGACCTCAAGGCAAACCTGTGTGATGTGTCGTGTATGACCCCCATTAGTTAGGGAATGTGGGCGGGAACGTGCTGACTCAATTTATGTTTGACAAGTTTATTGGGATAAGCCCAGACCCCAACAGTAACTGATACATGGGCAAAAATATGACATACGACGGGACAGCACATTATACCATTCTAAACAGTATGGCTACCATACTCGTACAGTCTCATAATTATGTTCACAACGTACGCGTTCATTTTACCTTTAACAATATAAATATAGTCCACTCACTTACACCAACAATCATACAATCCTTACATACATTTTTATTTGTGTTGATATTGCAAATAAAATACATAACAAAGTCATTGCTAGTCGCCAGCGGTGCAGCACCCTGGTCCTTCCACCTTTAAAACCAGCTACTCATTTACAGCTGAGTCGGATGAGGAAATTGAAGTGACGTGTCGTTCCCAGTGACACTACAACGTAAATCGCCCAGCTCGCGAGCCAAACACATTTAAACCTTAGACTTTGGAAGTCTTCAGTTTTTTTAGTACGACTCACAAATCATACAGTCACGCTGCTTCCCATGAACATGACCATATTTACCACAATGCAACTCATGTTGAAACAAACATTGAAATGTCTAATTTCAGTAAAAAATGGAAGTTCTGTCGCAAGACCAGGAAATAAATAATAGATAAGCCTCAGCAGGCATTGTGACTTAATGGCAACTACAGTATAATTAATGGGACACTAGAGCAGAGGGTGCACTTCACTACATACAAGATAAGGGGTGCAGCATTCTTCAGATTAGGCATGTTAACAAATAACCCACACATTAAAAAAAATGAATTATGGGAGTGGGATTATAACAGAGCAAGCTATGTCATCGATAGGAGCGCCTACGACCCCACTCCCCTTTCAGATTTTAGGCCTATACTGTAACTTTACAGGCTTTGACCACGATCCGGTTTTCCCCCAAAGGCAAATGTTTGGTAGTAGCAAAAATAAAAAAGTACAGTACAATCTCTTGTGTATGAGACAATATTAATTTTATGGGCCACTAGGAAGTGACGTAAATAAATCTGAAATTTTGTGAGGTGAATCAACACGACATGTTAGTGATAAAATCGATATTTTCTCGGGGTTTTTGTCACTGTATGGTGTATTATCCGATACCGATAAAGCCACCGGTATACAATATTTCATCTTTCCAATTCAACCCTCCAGGGCAAACAATCCCCGTATTAGCCATGGCCTTAGACGAGGCTCAAAAACGTGAATGATCGAATGTTCAAAGGTATTATTAAACAAGCACTGTGATTGGAAAACAGAGCTGTGAGAGAGAGAGATGTGGACAGTTCTTGCTTATTTTAGCCTTGTGGATATCTTTTTTTTTGCCTTTTGGGGAAGCTTAAAGACTGTAGACATCACCAACAGATGGTAACAATCCTAAAAACCAGTTACCTTATCAGTTGCATCAATTGTTTTTGTCTCATTCTGAACAGTAAGGTCACCCTGTAACCTAGCTAAGTTGTTCACGTTCGTGCACGCCCATATGTGTCTGAGGCACTCGGGATGACGTATAGTCTGATACATCTGATCCATCTCCATCCACACATCTATTTCTTCTGAGGAGGTGCTTGTAACCGTTTGTGCCAACGAGTATTCAGCCTCAGTGCAGGGGCCAGTGGTATTCCTCTTAAAGAATCCCATGGTAAAGTTTTAAGCATCTAATTGATAGGCCAGATCACTGAATGAGTACAATCCTATTAATCCGCTAATATATAAAACTAGCTGAGATGTCCCGGCACTGCCGGGAGGGTGGGGGGAGAGGGGGAGGAATACCAAAGATCTACTGCACAGTTTTTTATTATGTCTCTCCACCTCTTGCCCACTTCTCTACTCTACACCCTACTTTCCTCTCTCGAAGCATTACAACAGCGATGACGTTTCCGCTGATAAATGTTTCCGCGTACGCAAATTTTGATAACGTCATCTGCGTGGGAAATTTTATTTCGTTTCCAAACCGGGAGTATTAATAGCTGTAGAAAGATCGGAATTAGAAATTCAGATATTCCAGATATAAAAAATCGAAGGCCGTCGTGATGACTAATGCGTCTTTTGGTTATAAATATCTATTAAGCCCATATTATTGCATTGTTACATGCGTTAGTACTATACAAAAAAATCTGTCCTTTGGACAGATTGCCTAGAATTGCATGCAGAGTAATGCCTTGACCTGCGATTTGTGGGAAATGCAGTCTTTATTTTGCCCAAAATTATTAAAGTCTGTAGGATTTTTCCAATGGGGTTGCTGTCCACCATAAGTGCGGGCCTGTTGCCATCGACAAGGACAGATTTTTTTCAGCCCCTTTTCCCTCAACCTTGATTATCTCAGAAGTTCACTGCTAACGTTCTGTTTTAAACCACATTTTATTTGAGCACAGTGAGTACTGAAAAATAATAAAGAAGTTCTGGCCCATGTCGGAAGGCTATAGAGTAGCCGTAGAGAAAATCGTTTATTGGAATAAAGAGGTATTTTTTAATAGGCATGTGTAACCTTTTTGTACTGGCCAAATTTGAAGTCTACACCTGTGGTAGTTTGTCCTGAAAAGTGACATTTGTATTTCTAGGTTGCCAAATATATAATAGAAGTCACTATTCTGGAGCCCTGTCTGCCAATGTCAAGATTTATAAATAATATATAAATATATAGAAAGAGGATATGATTTTAAAGTTTTAGCCTTATAAATATAAAAATGAAGTGTGTTAGACCTATGTATTAACAAGCGGTCAAAACCAGCCCAGTGAAATTTTGTGCGCGATAAGAGCTTCTAAACCAGGGTTACTCACTCAATTTCTGGCTCGAGGGCAAAAAATGTGGTTAAAAAAGCATGAAAACATAACTCCAATGTTCTTTTAAATAAAGATAGACTGATGTAACTCAGTATCATACATCATAATGAAATATACTCCCATGTTTAAAATAATATTGAGCTTCTTAAGATGATTAAAATACAATGCTGAGACCCCCCCGTTGGAAAAACTTGAGCATCCCTGATCTGGATGGAACGGTATGGGATAGATATAATGCTGGGCCGATAACTGGATGTTAAAGAATCACAATACTGTGTCTACATTTTCCACAAATCAACAAAACCCATTTTTTTTTTAGATTCTGGTAATGAATTGAACAGATATTTCGACACGTTGGAATACCTTTAGATACACATCTGATAGTTTCAATTATTCTGGGACCTATTGATATGTCCAGGATTAGCACTAGTTGATCCAGTACTGTGGTTAGTTTGGGATTAAGGATAGGAATTTGATCGAATTTTTATCCTTTCGATGTCTCCAGAATCCACCTAACTTTGCAGTGAGAACAATTTGGCATTTAAGAGATCAGGTGATGATTATAATTATTAATTTAGATACGTTCGATACGTTCGATTCGTCCAATAATTCCGATAGGTTCGATTCTTCAGATGCTAAAATGAGATTCCTAATTATCGAAAATATCGATAATCAGTCTCCAAGACGATACTGCCCACCACTATTTCGCAATTTCTTAGTCAGCCAACCCGGATCTAAACAACATGTAAACAGCAGTGAAATGACATTGCATGATACGGCACGTAAATCGAGAAGACCGAATTAATATCTTGTTGCACAGTCTGTGTTGCGACATAGCTTTTATATCTATTTCTCAATTTCCCTGCCCCCCCCCCCCNCCCCCCCCCCAACAACAACAACAACAACAACAACAACAACAACAACAACAATATTAATA
>JAWQUT010000163.1:1237768-1256930 GCA_033807755.1 Ellobium chinense
TGAGTCAGTCAGTCAGTAAGTCAGTGAGCAAACTTATCAGTCAGATGGTGAATGAGTGAGCGATTGAGAATATGAGTGAGAGACAGAGCGAGGGTTAGTGAACGAGTAAAGGGATGTGAGAGAGAGAGAGAGAGAGAGTGAGGAAGAGGGACAGAGGGGGAGGAGAAAGAGAGAGAGGGAGAGAAAAAGAGAGACAGAGAGGGAAAAAGAGAGAGTGAGATATAGAGCAAAGATTGGTGAACGAGTGAGATGGTGTGTGTGCGTGTGTGAGCAACGATGTTTATGTGTGTATGTATGGAAGAAAGAGTGAGAGAGTGAGAGAGAAAGAGAGAGAGAGTGAGATGGAAGTGGTAGTAATGGGCGAATTTCGTGAAAAGGAATGAGAAGAGTTTAAGCAACTCAAAGTGAAGGTGAGTATCTAACTGAATACATACTATTGAGACGATGTAAGAAAAAAATGGAGGAAAACAGACAAACAGGAAGTTACAACATTCAAAAACAATCATGACATTAGTCAATGTTTTATTTCCGAAGCAATCTAATTAAATAAATATAAAAATAACTGACTACATATTTTAAATGTTAATTGCATATTTTTACACTCACAGACATAGGAGTTGGATCATGTGTTTTCTTGTACAAGCTCTTCTGAACCTGCTCTGTCATCCATAGTATAAAGTTAAGGAAAACTACGCACGAGGTTTTTTAATACAAATTCTGTGCCCAAAATAATGACTTATCTCAACACTATGATATGATTACATACACGTATTAATTTTGAAATTACTGGAGTTGGTTTTACTAGTAAGGGTGTTCTTTTTATCACTTCATTTTATTCTCCCACTCTGGGGCCCAGTGATCTCAGCTGTGGCCTATTCTAGTGCATTTGTTACTTTCCTAATTAGTTTAGGTTAAAGCAGCGCTATTTCGGGTCAGAGATTTGAAAAGATAGGGGCTGCCAAACAGCTAACCTCCTGTTCTCTTGAAATAGCCTTAGGCCTCAGCTGCCTTTTCATGTGTGTGGGTCAAACGAAGAGACACAGTAAAAACATTTACATGTTATGGGCTATTAAAAGTAATGTATTTTTTTTTTAGATCAGATGCTTATCTCCATTACTGGTGAGTGGAAACAGCCAACGAAAATTAGGACTGCAGTGACGGCAGTCGACAGCATAGTAATAATATAGCAAAGAGATTTAGGTGAGTGTAACTATAATATAGACTTTTTTGTTGACTTCCTATACGTGTCTCTGAAAATTATATATCCTTGCCCAATTTTCTAAGATATAAACAACTAACATTAACAATTCAAATAACCCAAAATAATCCCCAACAAACGATACGTTTTGTAACTTAGCACTGAGGACATAATAAAGTTCAAGCAAACCCCCAGAGTTGACGGAAATGGACGTTTAATATTAATGATCGGTCTTATGCGACAAATTTTATTTAATTTTCTCAAAACCACACTTTGTATTTTAGCCATTTGTTTGTGAGCGATTATGACGATTACTCTGATGAACGTTGAACGACGAATTTAAGACCTGATATCAAGTAAGCAATGAACTAAACAAACAATGGACTAAGACATTAATGCACCATATAACAAAGACATTTTATTTTTGGAAATTCAATCTGCATTATATCTTTTACTAAAACAATTCTTTCTTTTTGTGTATTTTTTCTGAAGACGTAACTATTTAAGACCAGTCTGTACGTTGGAAATTTGGTGGTGATATAAGGACTGCTTTTTACGCACGCACAATGGGCAAAATGCGTACTATGTAGCATTTTGGTGCGAAATTTTGCATGAAACATTTACCGAATTAGTAAAGGGAAGTGCTCACCACAGTAATGCACTACTCACTCCAATGGAAAAGGGTAGGGAATCCTCCTAACAAGTACAATGTAATCTTAACATGTCTATCATTTTGAAGCGGACTATTTTCTTAAATCAAAGCGTCATCTGGGTTAGTGCCCCTCGGATGACCGGTAATCATTC
The DNA here is from genome assembly GCA_033807755.1 of Ellobium chinense. NCBI lineage: Eukaryota > Metazoa > Mollusca > Gastropoda > Ellobiida > Ellobiidae > Ellobium > Ellobium chinense. The sequence continues at coordinate 1,239,771 of JAWQUT010000163.1, forward strand.
TGTCTTATAAATATTTGCAAAGTCTCACATCTAAAAGATAAAAAGATAAATACATCTATCTTTATTTGATTTGAAGGGAATGTGTCATACCAGACCATACAATGTTATACATTTCGTTCATGATAAAACATGCATCACAGACAGTACGCATAATATATTACCAATATTAATACTGTTGCGTCATCACAAACCAAACTCTATAACAAAGTTGTTATTAGTCACCTCACAACAGAACTCTGGTTCCCCTAAACTTACAAGCCAGGCATTCATTTAATGGAGCGGGGACACAGTAAAGTGTATATGCCAAGGACACCACAACATAAACTGTCTGGCCGGAGAAGTCAAACCTACAAACCCAATAATTGACGTTAATGAGAACTACATACAAGCCATAGGACCAAGCTGCCGTCAGCAAGTCCATTTCCCACCGCGTCTTGTACTGGTTACGTTTTACATGATGCCACCATGTTTGGATATTATTCCTTCAAATCAGAATGCTATGTTATAATAAAAGCAAATATTACAAAAGGTGAAACCAACGTTAACTGTATTTAGGAAAAAGACAAAAAACATAATTTAGGGTCAAATTATGTGAAACGAGAAGAAATATGAATTATGAGTACTAGTAAACTTTACTAGATCTAGATTTTTTTTCTTGATATTTACGAAACAAGAGAAAAGTTAAAAAAAAAAATTAATAAAGATACTGAAATATATTATTCCTTCATGCTGAATCGCACAGTGGAGACATTTTCTCGTGCATATCCAGAAAACCTTTCCACAAAACTATTCACTAAAGAAACTTTAAAAAGCTGGTGATGATCATCAGAAAGATACTGTACTGGGCGACTTTGATACCTCCGCATTCGACATGGCATGCTACTGCTTCGAATTTGTCAATGGTGTCCTGTGAACATGAGTTGCTGTGGAAAGATTAGAGGAAATAATTAGGTGGAGAAAATTATGAAAATATCTTGATGTAACTATTCCTTGAATGAGTATGAGTTTGATTAACCCAAATCGAGAGTGGGGGTCTAAATGAATGCATGATAGTAACATTACGGAAGAAGAAGAAGAAGAAGCAGGGATAAAAGCATACGTACAAATTGTAAAAAAAAATGAATACTCATGATATTATATCATGAGGTCGGGTCAGGATATGGTTTCTTCCTTGAGCTGAAGAAGCGATAATCCCATGACTGTCTTCCTGACTGACTGACTGACTGACTGACTGACTGACTGACTGACTGACTGACTGATTGACTGACTGACTGACTGACTGATCTACTGACTCACTGACTGACTAACTAACTGACTAAGTGACTGACTGACTGATTGACTGGTCGCCTGTCTGCTTGCTTTCCTGACTGACTAACTGCCTGACCTTCTGCCTAGCTGGCTGAGGGAGTGAATGATTGACTGACTGACTAGCTGGCTGGCTAACCAACTGACTGACTGGAAGGCTTGCTGGCTGCCTGCCTGATTAACTGACTGGATGACTGACTGTCTGACTAACGGGACTCACTCACTCAGTTACTCACTCACTCACTGACTGACTCACTCACTCACTCACTCACTCACTCACTCACTCACTCACTCACTCACTCACTCATGACTCACTGGCTGACTCACTGGCTGACTGACTCACTCAATGACTGGCTGACTCACTAATTAACTGACTGACTGACTGTCTGACTGACTGACTAACTAACTGACTGACTGAATGACTCACTCATTTACTGACTCACTCACTGACTTACTGACTGACTGACTCACTGACTCATACACTCACTCACTCACTCACTCACTCACTCACTCACTCACTCACTCACTCACTCACTCACTCACTCACTCACTCACTCATCACTCACTCAGTCACTCACTCATTCACTCTCTCTCTCTTTCTCACTCTCTCTTTCTTTCTCACTCTCTCTCTCTTTCTCTTTCTCTCTCTCTCACTCTTTCTCTCTCGCTGAAGGTTGTGGGTTCGATTCTCGCCATGGTCATGTTGTATGTGCCTTGAGAAAGCATTTCATTAAAATTTTCCCCAGTTAGCCCGTTTGTAAATTGGGTACCTGGCTACAGGCAGGGAAAGATATTATCAGAATGCTGGTGATCAGTGCCTATCAATGACAGCAGCACAGTATACTCCTCAAGGAGTATTAAAATCCTAGACTGGGCTGGCCTGTTGGGGTAATAATTAAGTGATGTCGCTTGAGCAGGCATTAGCCTGAATGCAACACATAAATCGCACTACTATTATTATTACCTTCCGCTGGCCAAATACTGCTCGTTGTTTTGAAGACAATTGCAATAATCATTCAATGTGACGATTGTGTCATTGTCAGTGCAGACCTTTAACGCGTTATTGCAGCCATCTCCGGCTGAAAGCTCTATGTTTGCCCAGCTCCGGACAGCATCTATCGCTTCCTTGCACATGCAGCTAACTTCCTTTATCCTTTCGTATTCAGTGTCTGTGCATGGCCTAGACTGTTTGCTGTGGAAACAAGGCATACGTCGAGGTTAAGGGACTAAAACTATCATAAGTGTCAATACAATGGTTTTCAACGAAAACTCAGGTGATGAGATTTTTGGCTGCACATTTTGAATGAGTACGGTGTGAATGAAATCGAAAAAGTGAATGAGATAATATGCTCTTGTTAACGTTTGAAATCTTTCAAAATTTTACATCCAGTGTATGGTAAAGGACATGACAATAGTTTACTTTCAAGTTTGTTGCAATTCCAGTTTTGGCAGTTTACCCTTAACGATAACTGAAACAATATCTTGTATCCAATTGGATAGACCCAACTGCCTACCCCAAATTTCACGAAATTTGTGAATCCCATAGCCATCAAACTGTTCTTCTGCACTGAAAATGGCAAAACATATTGATGCAAAATGGGTTTAAATACTTTCCCTCTAACACATTCTTCTTACAAGAAATTCTACAGAAAATACTGAAAAATGGTCAGTTTACGATACACTAGTGTGGTCTCTTACCCCCGTGATTAGGCACACGTCAAGGCGTAATTCCAATGGTTATGCTTAATAAAGAGGATGGCCGAAAAATCGAGGCATTTTAAAATGAAATGTTTCAGGACGATTCGCGTGATATCAAGGGCAAAAAGGAAATGGATGAAAATGTTGTCAAAAGAGTTGGCACATACAGCTATGGACCTGGGCAATTACAACAGAATGCCACGTCAATTAGAGAAAAAAATCTGAAAATAGTAATTTGTTTCTATATTACTATAGGACTTAGTGTTGATTGCTTGTAACAAAAGTCTTATATATATTAACTCGAAACTGGAAGCGGCAGAGACGATGATTTTCAGAAACTAACGTAACTGACGTCATTCTAGGGCATTCTGCTGGGATCTCCCAACCATGGGTGAAAAAAAAATGTCTATATATAAAAAATATATTGAAAGATGTCAGGCGCTAGCGAAGGTAATGTTAGTGAGAAAAGAGAATATACGGTCTCCATGCTCTGTACACCGAATGTACAGATTCTACCTTAATAGCCGATTTACACGTTAGACGCAATTATGATATAGACTAGAGAGAAGACAGGAAAAAACAAAAACGTATCGTCGTTTTGCCTATCATTGTCTCCCACAGTCTTTTGAATCCACTAAACTTTGTCTGTCGCGCCATAAACATAATCATACTGCGTAACATGGTAAACAGTTAGCCTGTTAAATTCGTCCATGCACACTGCGTCAAGTCACATATGGCTATCTGCAGGGTAAGTACAGCGTTGATTGGCTGACCTCAGCCTGTAAAAAGAAGGCTGGAAAACCTGTTAGAGACAGCGTACAGGTCGTTGCTATTGCTAACAACCGAGTTGGAAAGCGGGTTTCTTTCGTATTTATTATATTTTCAATTCTTGATAGGGAAGAAACTTTAACGGATATGTGAGGTATTTGTGGAACTTATCGTTTTATATTAATTTGCTACCTGGATATAGATTATTAGAATGTTGGGGGCAGAATGATGAAACAGCGATGACCGATCAGTAGTTAGATCTAGATCTGGGCTACTAGCCTCATTCTTTGACACAGGTTACGTAGATGAGGGGAATAAAATGGTAGATAAATTATGCATCCGTTCAGCCTGCCTTTCAGTTCTATCTACAGCATCGTTCAGTGTAGCACTGTGCAGCTTAGACCTAGTTGTTGCTCTATCTATTGCGTATTGCACTGTTTAATTTAGTTTGGTTCGTTCATTCTCAATAAGAAATTTTAAAGAACACATGATCTCTACGAATATTTCTGTGCATAAAGTTCTTTCTTGACCTTTTCAAGAAATGATGTAGGTTCTATTTCTTGTGGGCGTGTCTCTGGGAAAGAGAGGAGGGGGGGGGGNAGGGGGGGGGGTCAAATTTTTCTAGACTGCTGGTATTCCGTAATTTATTTTTTCATCTACAGAACTTTACTAAACCAGGCAAAACGAATCCTGTTTGCGCACAGTCTATCAGCAAAAGTTATCAAAGTAACCAGAAACAGAACAAATGGACAATTCGGTGGTGCACAGACAGACAGACAGACAGACAGACAGACAGACAGACAGACAGACAGACAGACACACAGACAGACAGACAGACACACACACACACACACACACACACACACACACACACACACACACACACACACACACACACACACACACAAACACACAGACAACAGACAGACACACACACAAACTAGGCACTCTCTTTCTCTGCAGTCATGAAGAACACATGTAAATGATCACACTGTAAGTTCTATATTTCAAGTGGTAAATTTGTTTATTAATGAAAACTATAACAGGAAACTAAGTTCTAATTACATAGGCTACTACTATACTAGAAAACAATACGAAGGAGAGAAACAGGAGGATACAAGTACATCTAATGCATGCATCTAAGTACATACGTGTTAAAGTGTATTTCAAGATAAAACTGACTGAGAGTTCCCTCGATATAGAGTTATTGGTTGTTTCATTCAAATGTTATTAACAAGTTCACTTTATGCATAAGATAGTAATGTGTACTAAACACATTTCATGTTTAAAGTGTAAACCTGGATTTACACCTATATTCCTAGGCATCAAGTAGTGTGTAATTTAAAATAACAAAAACGCAGTGTCTGCATTACTCAGTCATCGACTCTATGGGTGGACCATAACAAGGTGAATACAATACCTCAAAACCCACCCATCCTCCCCCAGACCCTACCAATTCAAATTTGCAAAGATTCTGGTGGGTAAATTAATGTCTACTTACACTGTACTACGACAAGTACTTAGTGAATAGCACAGATACTTTTAAAATGTGCATTCAAGTGAGCCTTTGTTTTGGTGTAACTAGCACTCCATTTTAAGAGAAGACTAAAGTCGCAGTCCTCTCAGTGCATAGCCATCTCTTAATGCACTCATGACATACTGACAGCCATGTACAGCAAGTACATGTAATGTCTATAGGCCTTTACCCTGCCTAACAATAAAAGACCTTACATCACTTAATACATAGTTAAAGAATAGAAGAGACATGGTTCTCTCAGTGCATAGTTGCTGTAAAATATCTCATAAGTGGACTAGAACTAAAAGTTAAAGCATAATTCCTCTGCCCCCCACCCTCACCAAAATCCGATTACTAGAGCTCCTCATAGGAAGATGGCTCTCCTAGTATAATATATTACTATAAAAGCACAGAAGGTGTCCACAGATACCTACAAAGTGTGCATTTAACTTTTGAATATCATGGAAAAGTTATAATATAGATGTATAGTATTTTAAAAAAAAAGTTGACACTCATATTTCCCTCTGCACTCAGCCATCAACACCCAAATGATACACACATATCAACAGTTTAACTTGAAGCAGATGATAGTTCTCTAAACCATGCACATTTCATTTGTCCCTTTGTATTGTGTTCTAGATTTGTATACAACAGTATACAGGTGCCTTTTTTTTTCACTTCTATTTGATTAAAATAATGTAGAGTTCTCTCTTTATCTTTCTTTGGAAAATATTATTATACTTCAAAATGTATGTCTTCACAAGTGTATATAGGAGGAAATCGTGAACAGTACCAGTTGTTATCTAACCAAGGTCTTCAGGTGAGACAACGGTTCAAATTCGCTTATCGTCAAAATATATCATTGAACAAGTTGTGTTGAAAGACCATGATTTCATTCATTTTCATCTCACTCTTAAAGAGGGTCCCTATTTTTCTGAGTGTTTCAACTGGCTTGAGAGCTTAATATTACAAGTAAAGATTGAAAGCGTATGCAATCACAGCTTAATGAAAACATCTAAATACCAAATCTCAGTCAGAATACATGTACATCCAGACATGATGAATGGATTCTCAAACAATCACCAATCAAATTAAATCTCAGAAGCACCTTATTTTTAACAAATATGGAATTTACTTCACACTTCTCATACCATTTTACAGATGTCATTCATAATGCACACTAAAAAAAAAACAACAGCACATGTCTAACATATAAAAATAATACATTGCATTTACATAGTATTCATCCCAGTACATACTCTGAGCATGTTACCAGAGGAGAGAAAATTACTAATAATGCAACCTACGTATACACTCAAGCAATAAATGGCTTTTATGAAACACTTCATTGTGGGCTACTCTTAGCTTTTGCGGCCCACTGTGGTGTTGACAGGTCTTTTTTCAAAGTTTAAAACACTTTTGTTGAGCCCAAGCGGTGTCAACCTTCTATTTCCGATCACACTATAGTATCTCTCTCTCTCTCTCTCTCTCTCTCTCTCTCTCTCTCTCCGGCACACCTACACATGTGTGCTTAACATGCAAGCTAGTCTAGGAAGGAAACAGAATCCATGGATGACTTACAAACTCTTATCTTCCCAACTGATACGAACGCCAATTGCTTTACATAACATTAACAAACTTGAATTATAATTAATGGTAACCCCCCTGACTGCATTTACTCTAAACTCAAATCTGAAAACAGTCTACTCGAACTCACTCATCCTTACTTTCCAAAATCAGCCCTCATCAGTACCTGTGCTTTTTCAGGATGTAAACATGTGTAGCGCATCTCTGAAGCAAGCAAAAGCTTGTGTAAAACATAACACTGACCACTGACATTTCGATAAGCCACTGACACCAGATCTAATTTCATGCAGGTTGACAGTTCCAACTGTGGTTTCGAAATTAACTGTATTTGAAAATGGTATGTCCCCACCCCAATCCCCCACCGCTGGTTCATTTTTATAAACTAGATGAACCTAACCTTCCATTTACATTCTTTTCTCACCTGGTTCCAACCTCCTGAATAAGGTAGGTGCCAATAAGACGCCCCTGATGGATGCTAGAGGGCTCTTTAACCCTCTAGTGCCCAGCGTATCAGATCTGATACATTTCGTGGGACAAAGAAAAAGCAAAACAAGACCATCACCCCACCATAATAGTGTGAAGTCGCATGAGCGGGCATTAGCGTGGATATGAGACTTATAAACCGCATTATCATTATTATTATTATTATTATTATTATCATTTTGATGCTTGTTCCAGCATAGTGGATCGAGAAGTGATCCAAAACCTGGAGCTCGGACTTTTTGTGCCATTGTAAATAGGGCTGGGCACTAGAGGGTTAACCCTCAAAGTTTTCGAAACCACATGTCCCCTTCGAATACTTTGATGCAGTTTGTCAATCAAAAATGTATGAAGGGTTCGCTGTCTACTGATTAAGAAAAAAAAAACAACAACACAAAAACAACCTTGCTACTTACTGTGTTCTTTTTAATGGACACAACAATTGGTATATTGTAAACAATAGTCATGCATCCATTCTAAGTGAGAGACACGTGACCAGAATTTGCCTGTCTAATAAAAAATATTTTGATATTCTTTCTTTCTTATCACGGCAGTTCTATGTCCTGCAGTAGTGGAACCTAGTGACTCTCAGCTTTAAAATGTGTTCTGCGTGGGATATTACTATTCTAGCCAATAATGATCTAGACCAAATAATACGGCTGGGTAGCTCGGCTCAAAAAAAAAGCAGTCGATCTTTTCCTCAGGTTCAATTAATCAAATTAAGTTTTGAATAATCCAGCTTACTTCCAATCCTTACTTCCAATCTCTGGAATATCTATCGTGACTAACAGTTTTAATCGTGCCACAGGTAACAAAGTTATCAACAAAAATTTACTGTTATGGCCTCTCTATAAACAGGTACCGAGATGAAGCTCTTATTGTTAGATTATAGATAGGGACGTGTTGGAAAGAATGTATGCAAAGTGTTTACTTTCTGCGAAGATAATTTCATATATATACATGTCGTTTATAAAAAGACTTTAGGAGATTAAAAAGAAAATACGCATAGCCTCTCATTAGATCAAAGGAAAGGATTCTTTTGATGGGTTGAAGGCGCAAGGAGAGGAGAAGAGTAGCAAGAACGTTACTTCACTAGTGTGCGATGTCAATTTGAAACGTGATCCTCTGTTCATAGGGCCATTGTATGATACAGTGATCTTGAAATAATGCTTCGGCTTGGACAACCTCAAATCTGACAAAGATCGAGCAGCCAGGATCCATATTTCCGCTCTGAGCTGTGCTTGGGCTGATTCAACTGTATAGAACAAGAGATCGACTCATCACTGGATAATTCATGATCTAGACTAGATCTGTATTATGTGTGCTTGACGCTTGGCATAGTGCTGCATATTAATTCAAACTAACTCACTGCCAAATGCAGCACTTCATGTCGAGAAGATGTGCTTATATAAATTCACTTTGCCTAGTCTAGATTTGTGGACTATGATGAGTATTGAACATATTTAGTCTAGTCCATAGACAAGAACGAGGCCCATGAAAGCGTGCCGCCAGTGTAATGAAATTGTTTCCTTTCATTTTACTTGAATTTGATCCCTTCTCCTTCGTCCCTTTTCTGAAATTCACGTGTGCAGCAAATTCACGATCGATGCAGAAATATAATTTGGAAAGAGGTTGATCTTGGATTCCCCTGGTCATTGCCTAGCTGTAGACATGATCTGTAACGGAAAAATCGACCAATACACTTTTGGATCTTATAGGGGTCACTAATAACATCACTCACTAACAAAAACGGCATACTTACATAAAAATCATTATTTAAAAGCAGATACTTACTTCTATTAATCGTCCAGGTCCTCACTAAATACACAAACATTCCTCATCGGTCTCACATCCAAACGCCATGCCGCCATTTTCGAAAACAAAAGATCGAAAAATAAACTTATCAAACAAAAGATCGCCTTCCGGTTTCGCGGAAGTTCCAGAACTAGCAAGGGAATCCTGGAATAAAATCATCAAAATGTTTGCAAGTCTCCTACCAATAATCGCAAATCGTCAAGTGAGCCAGTGAGAGAACATGGTAGTGCGAAACGGCTGACGAAAACTACCCGTGGAATCATGCAGCTATGGCATTCAAAGGGAGAATAGGAGAGATCATTTCAAACTATTGTTGCTTTGTTTGTATTTTTACTTCGAAACCGTGACCCAGTCACTTGGCCAACAAACCCAAAACTCACAACAACACACAATAACGTGTATTCTGTGGATTTTTTACCTCACTCTGCGGCTTCGTCGTGGCGTTCTCGATGTCCCAAATATGAGTTTATTATTGTTATTATTGTATATATAGATTATTACTATTTTGAGGCTAAACAACCTGAGTGACTTACTTACGTGCTATCAGTGTTCTGACTGAGGACACAAGATTTCGGCTCTGTAAGACTTAGTGCTTGACAGCGGATGACCTCCTGACCTGGATGCTCATTGACGTATTTGTCCTCACAGTGCTGGTAATTGTTTCGACATTCTAATTCCAGTGACTTTAGCAGATTATTCCAGTGGTCCTCTCTAATCTGTTCATCCGTGTAGGCGGCAGCTACAATTTGTGTAGCAAGGAGAAATGACAAAAGGGATAGAGCTGGGATCATCATGGCGGCCTGTGAAAACACAACGTATTGTATGAAATCAGCTGCAACTAATTAAGGACAATGAAGCTGGTGCAGAACTGGGTTCCTAATGAAATCTTTTAAACTGCAATATCCAGTGCTTCCTTAGTGCTTAGGAGTTAAAAGTAGAGTTAGAGATGAGAATGACAAAGCAACATTGGGACCGACCGTGTGTAAGAACTTTTCCACGTGTGCATTCACTGTCCTAATCCTGCCCTAAAGGTTACAAACTCCTAACTAGATGATAATAATTATGTCGTAGGAGGACAATAAAAGATTAAAAAAAACCACTGTCCTTTAGATAGATTATGCAGAATAGGCCCTAGATTTGTAAATCTGTCTGCTATTTAGTAAGCATTCTCTCCTGGTTTGTAAAATTAAACCTGACATTAGGGTCATTTACTTCGGTTTCAGTGTGACCTTCGGTGCGGAGCATTAAAATTTGTCGTTAAGGAAACTAATTAGCTTGTTTACACTCTTTGATGTATCGTCTCGTACCTCAAAAACGACTTGAAAGACCTATATTTAAAACATCATTTTTAATGAGCTCGTTGTATACTGCAAACTATTAAAGACAACTTAGAGAGTGTGGAATTTCTTATAAGTGACCGTAGAGAAAACAATTTGGTGACTTAAATAGGCAAATTGGACTAGACTTATGTAACCTGAATCTAACGTCTTGCACAGTCTTTCACAGTCTTGAAGGCATGAATAGCATGCACTGAATGGTCCAAAACCATCATCAGATGCGAGACATGCAATATCTGCTAAAAACTGGGCCACAGAAAACATTTTTTGGTAGGTAAATAACTAGACAAGACTAGACATTAGCTAGACTAGGTATAAGGCAATGGACATCGCAGCTCCGCCTTCTCTGGTATGGTTATCTCCTATTGAATCACTAATATCACGTGTTTGGATTGAATCTAAGCTTGCAGAAACTAGTTCTGCATTTCTAGAGTGCTTCCTGCCAACCTCATCCCAGTCTCAACCCCCCCCCCCCCCCCCCCCCCCCCCCCCCCCNCCCCCTTCCTCACTATAATCAACAAATCAAAGCAAAGCAGAATGAGCTTTTCATGTCCACATCTACAGTGATGTAATCTCCTCTTCACCCTTCTCCCCTTCCAAACACCCCTTGGCGAGAAAAAAAAAAGAATGTTTCCATTAAATTGCCTGGCTTCCTAACCTTTTTTTTTTTTAATTCATTCTTTCACTCTCCCTCTCCACCTTCCACCTCAACCCATCAAGGTCCAGCCCACAGCCAATGGCATGTGGGACTAGGATACTTTTTTTTTCTAAAACCGCCATGTTAAGTGAAATGAGAAAATTATGGTTTAACTCCCTTGCCCATGTCACTGAGTGACTCAGTACCTTTCATTTTGTCACCTCCAATATTCTTTCAGCTACATGTCTCTGCTTTCCCTCTTGAAAATGTAGAAAAGAGATTGATAGGAGGTTCTGGACATCTGGTTCTAGTTCACTGGAGATTTTAGAGCTGCTGCTAGCTTGAGCAAAATTAATATCATTTTATTTAAATCCAACCTCATCTACTTATCATTTTACTGCTTTTGTCTGTGACACCAGTACATACAATATGTTACCGCATGTTGATCATGGTATGATGATTTTAGTAGGGAAGCTGGAGGACAGAAAGGTACTATCACTTGAAGAGATCATAATGCTAAGACTGTCTTGTTTTCTTGCTTTTTCTGACACATTACAGGGTGAAAACTGAATGCAGATTCATCTTCAGTCTTTGAACATATAAGGAAGAAGCTTGCAGAGCATTTTAAGTAATTCTGAAAACCACTCATGAACTCTTAGCATGACTAATGGATTTGTTTGCACAGTGACACAACATGTACGAATATAGTTTTCACGGCATGTTTAACCTGGAAGGGACTTCTTGAACACTAGACTTACTACCAAATGCACCTACTATTGATGATGGGAAGGAAAAGGATAACGAAACAAGTGCAAATCTGCCCAAGTGAAGGATAAGAATTTTTAAGCCTTTTTTACTGCTCACACTGAGTTACCTAATTTGCCTCAGTCCTGGTAGAATTATTGAATACTTCATATCTCTGTTTTGAGAGTAGCAATGGACTCTGTGTAACAAAGAACGCTGTAAAATGAGCTAATCAGGTACCTTTAGGGAAAAGTGAACTAAATGATAATGTTTTATCCTTCTTAATGCTACTTAATATGGTGAAAAATCCCTGGCTACCGCATTTGAGATATGAGAGCACACACACACACACACACACACACACGATTAAAAACAGAAAACAGAAACCTAGAATCATCTTGCCTTTCTATGAAGCACAATGTATTGCAGCCAGTCTCAAAAAGCAAAGAAAAGTATTGGTAATGGATACCATCCGTGGCGTACGGAAAGTAGAGCCTACAGCAAGAACTGAAATTGCGCCCCTGCTCAGACCTCACACATTTTTTTAAACAGAGGCCTTTACTGCCATAACCACTAAACATACATGTTAAGTTCGGTAAACTTTCAAGTTACAATTTATGACACTACAAGAAAATTACAACTGCCCGCCATGAAACTCGAAGTTTGTGCCCGGAGAATGGTTTTTCTGCCGGTAGTCACTGAGCAGAAGTACTCTTGAGATATGTGATTATGTAGCTCCTAGCACTGTTGTTTTTGGACCTCGTCTAAAAAACTTTATAAAAATGATTTATCTGTTGTTAACCCATGCTTGCATGCTTTAGTAAAACCTACTCAATAACACTCCCCATTCCCTCCCGATCCCCCCCCCCTCNCTCCAACCTCCACAAACGACGCCTACGGTATGTGCTATTTCTGCCGTATCCTAGATACACCTGTGCTGGCTTTCTCCTACTGATCAGTGAAACATATGTAATGAACTTAGTGACAAAGTATAGAGTTACAGAAAAGTAGAAACAGACATGAAATATGACGAATAGTGTAACAGCACGGTACGACATTGGACTCTTCTCGAACAGAAAATTTTATAAAACTGCACAAAGAAATATTTACATTTTGGCTTTTATAGTTTACGTCTGTTTCAAAACAACAAAACAAACATAGAAAAAAAATCAAAGTTGGAATCCTTAGGACAGTCCACATAGATGTAGTAAAATTGTTCACCCACTGTGATGACCAATGTAGGCCCACAAGTAGGCGTTTCAGGCTAGATAACACCAGAGTTCAGAGATAATCACTGAAATGTGAGGATACATCAATAATATGCTTTTACGAATTATAGTTGACATTATAAGGGCGTACGCGGATTGCTTCAAAAGATATGTAGCTCGCGGCAAACACTCCCCCCCCCCCNCCCCCCCCCCCGAAAAAAAGCCACAGATTGGAGTAAAATAAAAATGTCTACAGCTTGCGCTCAAATCTTCCTCGGATTAAGCCAATTTTTTACCTTAAAAAATGAACTCATATTTTCGCAGGTTTACAATAAATGACAAGGTGAAATTTCACGGGACATACCTTTGAGGTGCATATGGGAGACCAGATGATAAAAATGTTGTAAAAACATACATAGCACGAGATTCCCAATTTTCCCTCTATGCCTTTAGATAGATGTTCCGTCAGCAGAAAGAAAAACACCAAATGGACCCGAAGCTTTCGACGCCCAGTTTAATAAGCAGTTTTCTAGACACCACACAAACATAAGTATATATATTTTTTGAGGTCTTGACATCAAAATTACAAATTTCAGTCTGAAGGCAGTTTCCCGTAGAAAAGAAAAAGATGCTATTAAAAACATTACAAAGCTGTGCGAAATGTTAGACCGGGCAGGTTTCAAGACAACACTACATCGCTGGTCTTGAGCACAGATAGTTAAGTCTAATGTATAATAAACAGAAATGTGTAAATAATTTTATGGAAATGTTTTATGGAATCAGTTTTAACCATCGATTGATCTAGAATATTACCTGCTCAAAATCCCAATCCCTACTCTCCAATAGTGAGCATGGGCAACAAACTATGTTTTTTTTTTTTAAATGGCAGATAATGTTTCATAGATTTGACAGTGTAAAATTATACGAAAACCTAAGACAGTTACCGATCTATATTCATGCTTCTTTGATTTTGGCTCAATCTACTTTATAGTTGCGTTTCGCTGGGAGAGTAGCGCCATCTACAAACTCCGCACTGCTGGGATTTTTTTTTTCTTTTAGTTTTAGCATTATTATCTGTAGCTATTTTTTAAAGAATGTATAAGGGGGCTGGAGCTGGCGCGGTTCCTGAAATTATAATTTTCTTTGAACATACCCTTTTTTTTTTTGTGAAGGTTAGCCATCTCGCTATCTGATAAAATATAGTCATTTGGAGATCAGGTGAGCTAGATATTTTGTTGTAGCAATTAATTTTGACGCCAAATCACAAAAAAAAATTGCTCCCCCCTCCCCCCCATCTTCTCTTGTCCGTCTTTGTCCCTCTGAGGTGTAAAGACGTTACTCTCTGAGAGGTGTTTGCTGCGAAGATCTTATTAATAATCTGCAGGCGGCAAGATCTACCTTTTCCATTTTATTTTAGCCCTCTTGTTTTGACCCGACGCTTACTATTCATGCTGTGGCGAATAGAAATTTTACTTCCGTGCTCAAAGCGTAACCCAAACCAACGATTTATATTATACAGATTGGAAAAAAAAACAACATGAAAACACGACTTTGATTAATTTATCTCTTTATGAAATTGGTGTACAGTGTTATGCAATGTTATACATCTTATTCATAACAGAAACATATGGAAGAATACACATCACTCTTGTAAATAGTAGTACTACATAATATAAAACATATGACAAAGTCACACTTGGTCGCCTACAGTGCAGCCCATGCCCCCTTTCCACCCCTTACCCAGCTCTTAAGCCAAGTTTGCAGCTGATACTCGTTTTACACCTGAGATTAGTGAATTATCTTTCCCAAAGACGATGGAAAGTAAATTGCCCGGTCCACGAAACCAGTTTACGAATTAATAAACCTGACAGTCCACAGTTTCTGAGCATGACTCACAATATACCACATGGCCAGCTGCCTTCAGCCTAATGTATATATTTCATTCCAAATGCAATCGCTGACACTATAATAGAGATATGGGTACAACGCTGAATTTCTATCTATTAACTCTCGTTGCGTGAGGCGCCTCGGGTCCAGCATCCCGCTGGCTGTATCACCTTTGTTACAGATAATGAGGAGGAAAGAAGTGTAAATTCTAGCAGAGTAATGTATAATTGTGGCCATATTACTTTATTTTGGCGGCAACTCTTGTATTGAGCACGTTTCTTAACAGGGGCTATGCAAAACTAAAATAGGTAATTCCGTAACAGTCCAATAAAGAGGGTATTTTGCGGAAAAAAAAAAGTTCAAAATATTTTCTCATTGCCATTCAACAATCTTAACATTTCTGGCATGCGATTACATATATACTGCTGTGGGTGTAGATGATGAGTACATAATTGAATATATAGGTCAGTTCCAGAAGTTTTACCATTCAATGTTTGTTTGTTTCAGATAGTACGTGTAAAAGCATGTGATAAATGATTTGAACATTCTTGGAAGCTAGTCAATAAATCGTTTTTAACACATGTGATAGACTAGCAAACTTTTAGAAAAAGGGCTTCGAACTTACTTATTTTTTTTTTGTCTCTGCAAGAGGTAATATTCGTCCCTCAGGCTAAAGAAAATTAGATACTCACCGCAAAAAATCCCCATACTTCTACAACATAATATTATCTCTCCATTTAAAACATAAAGCTGTATGCAGCGTCTGTTTTCCTCATGCCCAATTTCCGTGTGTGTGTGTGTGTGTGTGTGTGTGTGTGTGTGTGCGCGTGCATGTGTGTCTGTGTGTGTGTGTGTGTGTGTGTGTGTGTGTGCGTGTGTGCGTGTGTGAGAGAGAAAGAGAGAGAGAGAGAGAGAGAAAGAAAGAGAGTGTGTATGTGGAGGGGGGAGGAAGAGGGGGTAAGATGTTATACGAAAATGCACAAAAGGGAAGACACACGACAAACGCTCACCTGTTTATAGTTTGTCACGGTGTGATGTTGGTAGAAAGGACAGCTTGAGGGAGTGACGTGCTAGGGGCAAACGCAGACTTTTATAGCCATTCCGTAAGTCATACAGCAAGCCCACTTTTGCTTATCTTGGGGAACTGATAAGCGGCCCTACCCTACATATGGATTGCGAAAGTACCTAGACTATATTTCTAGTTACGGATAACTACTATGGAAATGTTGACATGCCTCACTGATTTTTTTGGAAAGAAGTATCAGGAGTATGTTTTGTGTGGTTGGTACACTCAGTCACAGTGACGAAGGGTGCACAACTACTAGAAGTTTCTTAGAAATGTGACGTCTTTAGCTTATACTTGAGAAGAAGACTTGGCAACATGACGGGAACTATCTAAAGTTTCAAATTTGGGAAGGATTTCCAAATTTGGTGTGTCTCTTCTGAATGAAGAACACACTAATAGAGGAGCACTTTGATGCGGTCTATTATTGTTTGTATCTTCTAGGATTTTGGCACCTATCAGAAGTGCAATTCACTTATTTTGTACAGCCCAAGTAATCAACTAATATAAAAAAAATCCCTCCTTTTTGGGGCCCTGCCAGCCAGTGTCAGGGTGTAGAAATATGTACAATGACCTGTGATCTAAATAACGCATTCAATTTTAAAGTTCTAGGTACAATGTGAGCCTTCTAGATTACAAAATAAAGTGTGTAGGCCTATGTATTCGCACGCGGTCAAAACCAGCCAAATGAAAAATTGGGGACCAAATCAGAATTCAAGGTGATCTTTTTCGAAGGAGATTTGTTAAAAATTTTGGGCATTGACCCCCCTTTTTCTTCCCGTTAAAAGATCGGGCAAAAGAAGTACTTTAACCTCCACGGGACTGAAATCACAGTGTTATTTGTAGAATAACACAAAATGTTGATAGGGGCAAAAGCGGAAAAAAACATAAAAACATTAGGTTCCAAAGACCTTAACAGACTTAACTAGCAGCTAGTTACTAGAATGTATCCACTTAGAAACACAATGTTTACACCATGGCGGTCGTAGAGGGTCATCTAGATCTAAGTGCTGCAGACTCAGTTTGCATTACACGCGCTTTTTCTTTATAATCTTTTTGTCTCCTTCTTTCTTTTCCTTGTCTCTCTTCTTTTCCTTCCACCCCCACATCTACCC
>JAWQUT010000163.1:1274001-1288555 GCA_033807755.1 Ellobium chinense
TTTTTTTTTTTTCAGAGGGAAGGTGGGCCTTAGTAATTAACCATGGATTATTTGTCCTATATAATACATTTCGAGATCTTGGAATTTCAGCTTTCACATCATTATTTTAAAAAAGTTACACACACTATCAATCTGGCAACACAAGATTTTTGATTTGTGTGGGTATTGGTGCTGGAAGGGGTGGGGAGACGGAGGGGGGTGGAGGAGAGGTGAATGCATCTTTGAATAATAATTATCTTTATTGCATTTGGAAGGAGGAAGGAGGGATTGAGAGTACAGTAGTAATGTCTCATTACTGTTTTGTTATAAATCTGCATTGATAGCAAAAGCTGTATTCGTGTGTGTTTGTGTGTGTGTGTGTGTGTGTGTGTGTGTGTGTGTGTGTGTGTGTGTGTTGTGTGTGTGTGTGTGTGTGTGTGTGTGTGTGTGTGAGAGAGAGATAGATAGAAAGAGAGAGAGAGACAGAGAGAGAGAGAGAAAGAGAGAGGGTGTCTATGCGAGCATGGGACTACATGATGTATTAATAGCTCAGCCAAAAGTACATCAAAATGGACTTATTTCCTTTTTTCCACGACAACACGGAAAGTAACATAACTTTTCAAATTACTCTAAAGGACTACGGCTGAAGTCTTTCTTTCCAATATCCTTCAGCACATTATTATTTCGGCAGTGTAAAATCATTCATGATGATGAAGGTTGCGATGGAGGTGGTGGTGGTGATGATGGTGATGGTAATGGTGGTGACTGAATCACGATGATGGTGGCAGTATGGAAATAGAAATGCTACGTGTCAAAAAGAAAACAAGATTAGGAGGTCGAGAAAGGATTATCCTACTTGTTAGATTACACATGACACGGACACATAATCAGAGAGCAGTTTTCTTGATTCTCATCCGGATTTTGGAGGCGCAAAACTAAACATTTGTATACAATTACGATCTTACTTTTATCTTAGTAAAAATGAGAGGCACAGACTCCCCAAAATGGTGTTTTTGGTCAGTTAAAGGGGGAAAAGCTTAATTTTGATAGGCTAGCATCACACAGTCTCCAGAACAAACATCTTTGTTAATTAAAAAAAGTACTAACAATAACAACAAAAACTGGTCATTCGCACATGTGGCTCCTGACTGCCAGATTCTGAAGATGAATCAGTGTAGCCGGCAGCTGGACTGATACGCAAGGATGTAGCCTTCGTTAACCTTCGTTAACGTATTTCGGTAAACTACTAGAAGCTCCCAAAACAATTAGTTGCGTTCACTTTGGTTAACTCGGTGCATTCTTAATGTGTGGATTACATACAGCCATTGATCTCCGACGGATGAAGGAGTTCTTTAGGTTCAGTCAGGTCAGCTTGACCGTCGTTGGCCTGGATATGCATGGTTAATAAGAAGTTTGTAAACAGGATCTAAAGGTGATCAACCATTCAACTGTTTCAGGCTATGAATAGATATGATCCTTTCACCTTGGCTGGAGGGATCGAGATAATGTCAGTTTGAACTAAATCTGCACATTCACATCCTGATGTTGCAGGAGCCTTGAAAAGCCTCCGTCACAATATGATAACAGTGACAGTAGGAGTTATTCCCTAATGAAGAGGGTGGATGTATGAGATTAAAGGTGGGAGGGAAGGGTTGGGAAGAAAAAAATCACCAGCTTCTGTTCTTTTGTTTCAGGTAAACATTACAAATTCTGATGATTCAAAGAAAACATGTGTGAGAGAAACGAGATGGTGAGAGAGGAGACCGAAACAGGCATAGCCAGGTAGAGGTGAAATCAGAAAGGAAAGCCAGGGAGAGAGAGAGGGAGAGAGAGAGAAGAGAGAGAGAGAGTATTAGAGAGAGAGAGTGTGAGAGAGAGAGAGAGAGAGAGAGAGAGAGAGAGAGAGAGTGTACGTCTTAGAGAGAAAAAGATATGCAGCCCCAACAAAAAACAACAATAACAAAAAAACCTGAACAGTATCGCTATTGTCATGATGCACGCTTTAGTCATCATGTCATGATGCACGTTCTTGTAAGCAGTTTCAGCAATTCCCGAAACAAGGCGGCAAGTATGCATCTGCATCCTTGGCGATAACGTCAGGTAGTAACATACGTCAGTTAGCAACATAGTACGCCGAAAGCAAAGAGCATCCATGCATTAGTGCTGAACTTGAATAAGGAACTCCACGTTGATGAAGATTTGCCTACGAAGTGTTGCTTACTCATCATATTCATATTATTATCATTTCTCGGTGAGAATACCTCGTTTCGAATCTGCCCTGGTCGAGTCCCAAGTCGTGTGAACTGGGATCATTGTCGTTTCTCTGGGAATCCACATTGTATCGTATCTCCCTGGACGTTTTACCAAGTCGGGTGAACCCGTATCTACTGAATCTTTGTACCACTGGTATCAGCAGATCATCCCGTGCCTGAATGCACCGTGTCAACTCGCCATATTACTTCATATGAACCTAGCGTGGCCATCTTCATCATAAGTGGGACCCTACATCCTTGGAACATCATTAGGACGCTAAGTTATTGTTATTACCATACTTAATTACACGAATTTACTAACAGAAAACTCAGGTAGATAATAGTCCGTTGGTGAATAGATAAACGTTTAGTTAATTGTGTAATTGCAACATTTTCCTTACTAAATTGATGAATATTTGGAAATAGCTATCACGCGTCTTTGTTATTGCTAGCGTCGTTCACATAAATTGTGCTCAATACCAATGAGGACGCCGTGACTGTATTTGAAATCAATAATGAGGGCTTTTCGGGAGTATCGGGGCAAAAATTGAATATATATAATTAGTAGTCACAGCCTCCTTTAGAACACAGAATAGATCAAAAGCCCATTAGTCATTACAATTCGGCAACAAGGCAAAGACGCCCTTCCTTTCTGTTCAACAAAGGAGCGTGACGACACGACAGCTAACGCCCTTGATATCCTGGTCTGACGGTTTTAAATGACCTACATTTAACTTAAGAACTCTGGGACATTCCGCACTCCATATTGCGAAATGTGCACAGGGGCCATGATGCTATTTCAAAACCGCAAAGTTTAAATAGAAAAAAAAATGTAGCTGGTAAGAATTGCAACTGGCAAGAATTGTAGTTAGTGAGCGTTGCAGTTGGTAAAAAAGTGTAGCTGGTAAGAACCGTAGTTGGAGAAAACGTGTAGTCTAGTTGGTAACCTTTGCAGACGGTAAGAACTACATTTGGTAAGAATTGTGTTTGGTATGAATAGCAGTTGGTAAACATTATGGTTGGTAAGAATTGTAGTTGATAAGAATTGTACTATTTTTTTTTTCTTTTTTCACAGATGTTGATATTACACCAAACCCAGCTAAGAGGGATGGTATTGAAGAGATGGATAAAGTAAACTTGCCGTCATAAATAGCACTTCACTAATCTCAACTTTGAAATTTTAGCATACGGTTTGATTTTACACGTTTTCAAATTGGGGTGAGTACTGCATGCCCCAATCAAATCTGTCCACGTCAACCTTTTGCAGAGAATGGATATTTTTTACAGCACACTTTGACTGAGCATTTTGTGGATATTGATATAATAAATGTGTTAAATTGAAGTGATTGACCCATTTGACAGTATGCGAGAGCCGCTCGGAACCTTATCGGCTCAAGAGTGGGTATCGCATAATGCATACTACTCATTCGGCAGGATGCCGTACTAGCCAGAGACCGTTTTCAGTAAAGCGTGGGTATTACATAGTGCACAATCAGCTTTCGGCAGTATGTCATACCCGTCAGCTTATTCGACCGTATGCAAACCTTTATATTTCAAAAACTACTGCAAAGTTGTAAAAACGCTTTTCACATGTTGTATGTAGTTGACACGGAAAAAAACAACTGAAAAAGGGAACAAAAATGCCGGATCGGCACAATGCGATACCAGCAGCGATTTAAAACTGATGATATTGGCATTTTGCAAAGGGACTTTCTGTTATTGATTAGGGAAGTAACCCTGGAGAAGCAAGAGTTTAGTGCATCTGCCCAAAAGAATTTGAATAATAAACTGCAGCTTTATGTGCCAACACCATATGAGCTTATGGGGTTGGCTGAAAAGGGGGTGGGGTGGTGATTTTACTAGAAGGTGGGGTGAGTGGGGGGCCGGGATTGATGGTGGGGTTGTTAGGGAAGGAGAAAGAAAGGAACAAATTCTGTTGAAATAAAATTTATGTAAGTGTTATTTGGTGCATGTTTTTGGCAAAACTGAGTATGGTGCCCACCGAGTCAGTTTTGCGAAGAAAGAGCATTGTTCTGTTACCGTGCGCGTATGTAATATGACGCAATTAGGAGAACTAGAGTTACTGGATTTGGCCCTTGTGTCCAGAATTATTCCCCTTCCCAGATCCGTAGCGGTTTGTGGCAGAAACGATGACGTCACATAAGTTCCAGCAGCTACAGACACCTGTATCTGACAACGTATTATTCAGCTTTTAATTAAGGTTCTGGTCATCCAAATTCAAATGTTAAGTTTGATAATGTAAGCCAGATAAAGTATTCTGCATTGTTATTGCCTTAGCATGATTTTCTTTGACATAATATTTACTGTTCACAGAGGAATTAACGTGCTATCACGAGTCCGTAAAGCTCTGGCTAAACAGCTTGTCCATGTGGCTAGAACGTATTTGACGTAAGCTTATGGCCGCCACGCGCGCAGTGGGTGTAACAATTCGTACTTTGGATAATGCAACCCTGTGGGTTGTCTGGGGCCGGTAGAGGCGTTATATCATTATGAAAGACGTTTAAAAAACTGTTTTATTGGAATTTTAGGGTATAAGATGATTTAATATGGTCTGCAAGACCATGCAGATTTCCTTTAAATCAAGCACTAGGAAGGAGAGTCCCAGGATAATACCTACAGAATGTGCAAGACTTCCTGATTCATCTCGAGTTCAAAGCTGTTCTGTGTGATGCAATGCAACCTTCCTTTAGGCTCCAACGATAAGTTCAGACGAAACATGGAATGACTGTCCTGTTGTCTTCCTCTTTCCTTCTTTTCCTATGAACGTGGTAGTCAAGATTGAATGTAACAAATATCTGAATTAAACTAGATACCTCGAAGTTGCGGACGTCTTTTGGAAAAGCCTCTTTGAGTCTGAGCTACAAGAACTTTCCGAAATGACCAAGACAGGTCTGAAGGGCTGGAGCCACTACTGTGCTCAAATAATAATCTTGTCTTTATCTGGGGTCCTCCATTTTGATTTGTTTCATTTTTAGTGTAGATAAACACGAGTTCCATAAGTTGGATTTCTTTTGCAGACCAGATATTTGCACAAAATGAAATTTCTTAGTTATTTGAGAAAAACTGGTTGCAAATTGTGTTTATTAAACAAATTCACTGTCGAATTTCGTCACTAATTTTGCGATGTTGTTTCATGTTACAACATTTTTATTACACAGTCTGTTCAAAAGACAGATTTTACACCCTGCATTATTCACTCTGATAGTCCAGCCATTTTAGAGTAATCATTTATTGATTTTAAATGATTTATAAAATAAATAAACAATATCTAATGTGTCCACATATAAACCATGACACTGCTGCACACAAGCAGCATATGGGAATTGTGAGTATAATTATTAATTTCTTACTCTTTCTGTCGTTCCTCGTCTTCTTTATTTTATCTTTTACATTCCACCTTCTTTCATTCTTCATCGTCTCTTCCGCCACTTTTCTTCTGATCTCTGCCTCTTCCATCCCTAGTCACCTCTTTATTCTTCTATTTCCTATAGCACTTCCTTATGAAATTCACTATACATATCTTGTTTCACTATCTCTTGCTTGATCTATATAAGTGATATATACATATATACGTGATAAGTATAAGTGGGTTGACATAATCCCAATTTTCGTTGTTATTTTAACTGGAACGACAACTAATGCACTATTTTGCACCTTGGCGGGCAATCTTCTACGTCAGAGCCAGTGAATACTGTACCAAAAGTGCACACTAAAAGCATTTTAATTCTTAACAGTCAAAATATGAAAAAAAAATCGAAACATCTGAACTTCCTATATAATTAATACCTTCTCCCCCCCCCCNCTTTTTTTTTTTTTCTTTCCTGTTGCCCATTATTATTGCTATCATCACCCTCTTTCCTTCTTCAGTCTTGTAAATAACTTTTCCTCAAAATATTTTCTTGAGGTTCTTACTAATTCATCTTCGCCTGACCTCATACAGGATGTAATAAATTAAAAAAAAGATCTATTTTCAGCTTATCAGTAATGGTTTTTAAAAAAAAAATTGAAAGATATTTTGTCTAAACCAAGAGAAGTCAACCGTCACAATCATAAGTGAAGCTCCTGTCTCATTTGACTGAGTTTTTCAGGTCAGGGATAAATATTATTCTGTGTTAGACAACGCAAGAAAATAGTGTCATTCTCAAGGTTTGGTGCACACAGTGCATAAATGCACAGTGAGATTGTGGGTAACTTCGTCTGTGACACCTGGCGGATGCACTGGGTTGTAGCAAGCATAAAAATGGCCCAGACTGCAAACTGCATATCTCTGAAAAAAGACTTACTGTTGTTTATATGACGAATGTGATTGGTGGCTGGAGATCACAAATGTAATCTGTGACATAACTTTTGACATGAAATCTAACTTCTCAGGTTGATTTTATGTTAATATTGTTAAGATTGTTTCAGATGCATGTCCTGTTTTAGACTTTGAACAGGGTGCAAATTTCACCAAAACGGTTTTCTTCAAAAGTGCCCAATTCTTTGCGTTAATATGAGAATAATGAGCTTCACGAAATTTTAAAGATCCATCACGCATAGGTTATAACTCATAGGTTTCGAGGAAATGCCGCCATCTTGAATTTTTGAAATACGGAAAGTGCCTGCTTTCAAAACTATTGAGTCCGCCACATTTTGCCGAACCAGTCTGGAAATGTGCATACTTCGTGCCTGTCAGTACAGCAAACAGACCCATATATTCAATTTTTGATAGGCTTATATATTTTCAATTCAGTTCAATTTGATTTTATTTGATTCTACCCCTTTATAACCGGGGCATAGCCGATCGGGGCGGGTCGACCGCGCGTCCAAATGATTATATACATAAAAACATCACAAGCATTCAAGATATTAAATAGTTTTAACAGTAAAATGGTTAGGAGATCTTTTAGTAAAACATAGTTTTAACAACTTTTTATATAAACATTAAAGTTTAGATAATGCAAGACTAACGGGCGGAGGAGGTGCAGTACTATTGGATCTTTGGAAGTTTGGTTATACATGTATTTTATCGCTCTGAGTAGTAGATTAATAGATGAAGAGGCCGCCGCTTTTTCCACTTGTTCCCGCTTTGTCAAGATCGTAGAAAGCGTGCTAACGGGAACGCCATATTTCTCAGCTATGACATTCTTCGACATCGCACCTCTGTCGATTTCCTGGAGCATGTTAATATTCGACTCAATGGAAAGAGTCTTTGAGGTTTCTCTTTACAGGATTAGAGGAAGCCATTATTTAGAGGACAAATTCAATTTAATTCAAGTTGAAAATGATAAAGATGAGTCAACCGTACGCGAGCGAGCGAGCACACTGGGGAGGTCACGAGGGCAGCCTCTTGTTTATTTACCGTCACAGTGCAATGGGCCAGTGCATGTATACACTGCTGCCGAGATGTTTAATTATCGATCGATTTTTCAGCCGAGCCCTCCCGCATTCTCTTCCCCCTACTGTCTTATCAGCGGTGGTGTAATACACACGCCCTACTTATTGTGCTGCGGTTAATGGCACTCGCAGTGTCCAGTTTTATTGCCTCTCTCTATCCGCGGCACCGTCTTGTTTGTTTTTCAAGCCGTCGGCGTTGTTTAGTACCACGCGGGGAAGACGCCAGGAGGTGATTTTGCCTCTGTGGCAGCGCTGAGCAGTTGGACTAATCAGAAATGGGCATTAATTACTTCGTCTTATGCAAGGATAATTAATAGACGCAAAGAAGGAAAAAAAACTATTATTTCTTTTTGTTTCGACTAATAAATAATTGGAGGTATCAGGTTTCGACATACATGGATTCGACTGTATATACTTTCCTTCACTGCCATGTTGTCAGTATGAAATAATACACTGATTTTTTAAGGTTTGTCCACAATTTTGAATTGCTGGTGTGATAGGTTAGAGTTCTTAGACAGTGATGATATATTATGTCTTCCAGGCCTCATGAGAGGGACCCTAAATCTATTTGTTGCCAAAGTAGCCCCCCGTATCCTATCCCTGCTGCCGCGTCCGTTAAGAAATTGAACTCTGGACTCTCTAACCACCTGTCGGGCAGAAATATATGCCATTGTATTCCGCCAAAAAATGCTGCTAAATAGAGAAATCTGCTCTCATTGAATTAGTGATTCTGATACGATGGAAAGATTTTTTTCACCTCTTTGATTTTGTCAATAAGGCGGCGGAGAAAAGGGCGGCCTGGTGTGATAACCGCAAATGCAAAGTTAAGTAGTCCAACTAGGGATTGGATCTCTTTAAGAGTTGTTGATTTTCGGTGCTTGAGAGACAAAACTGTGTCTTTGCACTGCTCTAGTTTCGACACTGGAAGTAGTGGAAGCCTTACATGGCTTGCTGTTAAGTTAATCTCATAACTTAGGAACGTGAGTACTTGAGATGGACCAACTGTATTGTTTGGAGCAATGGGAACACCAATGTCACTGCACATGGCAAAGCATTTTTGCAGATAAACATCACAGATTTCATGGGTAGGAGCTACAAAAATGAAGTCGTCTAAGTAATGAATTATGGCATTGATGCCGAACTTCCTGTGGACAATTAATTCTAAAGCCGTTGCAAATGCCTCAAAGATACGAGGGCTCGCTGCCAGGCCCATGAACAAAACATTGTCATAATAAAATGGACCCTCTCACTAAAGTAACAAGAGGTCGTATTGGGAAAGGTGGAGCGGAACGATCCTAAAAGCACTCTCGATATCAGATTTTGCCATAAAGCAGCCAATTCCCGTAGCCTTTACAAGTGTGATTGCTTGCTGCACAGAGGAATATGAGGCTGCCTTTGAAGTATCATCAATGCCATCATTCACTGAACCACCTTCTGGATAAGATAGGTGGAGGATAAGTCCTGGATAAGATAGGTGGAGGATTTTCCGGGTTCTTTTTTTTGGGACCACCCCAAGAGGAGACATAAAAAATTCGGGAAAAGGTGGGGATGGGAAGGGCCCTGCGATTCTGCCCTTAGTAATTTTTATTGCTAGCTTTGTAGCAATGACCGCTGAATGTTCTGTGGAAGAAGCTAAATTGTGCATAAAACGTGTTGAGAATGTGCCCTGAATATGAACCCGGAAACCATGTGAAAAACCACGAACAAGAAAGTTAGTTTTATCTTGACTGTAGCCATGAAGCCAGTATCGGAGTCTATTTAGCTTGATAGGTGTCGGAATTTCCTGGTTTGGTTCCTGCTGGTTTCTGCCGCTCTCGCTGTCCTGATGGGGGACGGGTGGCAGTTGGCTGCCTGAAGCGGCTGAGGATTCGAAAGGGCTGGGATTGTCAGGAGGAAGATATCCAGTGGCACACTTGCTGGCTGGGTCGGTGCCCAGGCAGAAGAAACATTTATGCTGGTACATATCTGCATTCTGACCCATACCGACAGTTTTCACCATGATGGTAGGACCTGGTATCTGCTCATTTCTGGACGAGGTCGGCGGGAGGGAAGGAGGTCGTTTAATGCAAGCATGCATGTATAGTTCCCAGTTTAATGTACTCTACTGGACTTGACCTTGTTCAACCATCTGCCAGAAGTGGGCATCATAGAAGTTGTAGTAATGGCCACTGGTAACCAGTTCTTGGATTGTTGCCGCATGGTTGCCCATCTTATAAATGAGGTGGCCATGTTGCTGAGCAACATAGGTTTCCAAGGCACTTAACCATTGTGTGAGTGATAAGGATTCCCTTTCTCCACCTTGGGGATGAGGGACATTGTATTCTTGCCAGGATCTAGCTGGAGAGCTAGTTCAGAGTTGTTGTCCATGTGTATCAACTCCCCAAAATCGATGGCCTCACGTTGCCAGTCTCTGTTCTTTAACCTGTCATAGACAGCCAGAGTGAATATTGGCGTGGATGCAATCTCACCCGTTTAAGATTGTGTGGTGTTACTACACAGCCTGCCGTTATATGATCTGGAGACGCTGGAGTGGAAGGAGGCTGTTCCCGTGGCTCAGTGATGGTACAGAAAGTCCCATCGTTGTCTGTTCCAGGCATGTATATCTGGATTCCAGATCGTCCAGCTTGTCCAGGTTGGACTGCAGGATTGTATTGTCTGGAGTGGGATGTTGGGTGGGATCTTGTGTCTTCTACCTGCGCCTCATAGAGGGTGAACTGTTTCTTTGGCTGCCCTGGGGCATTGCTGAAGAGGTGGTAACTGCCACCCCTGCAGATGCCTTCCGTCTACGGTCGGCATGCTGCAAAGGAGAAGAAAAGTGAGAGGCAATACTCCAAACATTTTTGCTAAGGGGAGTTGAGAAGGGAAACCATCTAGATTTGGGTAGCATAGTAAAAGTACTGAGGAAAAATTCTGCTTCTCTCTCATGTACATTTATCCTGGGAAATAACTTCCCCGGCAGCAGCAATGAGAAAAAACTCCGATTGTCTCCCATACTATATGTCATTAGATGGCAAACCACCCAATTAATCCGCTAATATATAAAATCCCCTTTTTGGGGGGCCCTGCCAGCCAGTGTCATGGTATAGGGATATGTAAAATGACCTGTGACCAAAATAAAGCATCCCATTTAAAAGTTTCAGGTACAATTTGAGCCCTCTAGATTAAAAAAAAAAAATAATCAAGTGTGTAGGCCTATGTATTCGCACGCGGTCAAAACCAGCCAAATGAAAAATTGGGGACCAAATCAGAATTTAAGGTGATCTTTTTCAAATGAAATTTATGAAAACTTTTGGGCGTTGCCCCCCATTTTTCTTCCCGTTAAAAAAATCGGGCAACCATAGTACTTTACCCTCCATGGAAGAAATTTCCCGAAATCACAGTGATACAGTATATATATGTAGAATAACACAAAATGTTAATAGGGCCAACAGAAGAAAAAACAATAGGTGTCAAAGACCTACACCTGAATTTCTGTGCCATACTTTAAATGCTATTGAAACATTTTTCGGAACTATCAAACACAATTCCTTAAAAAAGTAAGATACTACATATCGTTGCTTTTCTTGAAAACAGCTATTTTGAAAAAGAGGCGTTGCTGGATCTTCTGTTTAACGGGGCCACTCAAGCGTAGACACAGGTTTGCAGAAGCAAAGCTACACTAATTTGAAACTGAACTAACCCACTTCTTTGACAAACAAATCTGTGCTTTTTTTTTCATACAAGAAGACACCGGTATAGTACGTTTAAAATAATGAAACAGTAGTTAACACTTCAGTATACGAAGAAAGTGTTTTATTTGACCTAGATGTACGTGAAATCTAGCGCAATATAATGAAACTTAGATTGTATGTTGGACCGGGGAGAGACCAGGAAGAGGTGTACTTTCAGAAGCGAAGAGAGAATGAAAGAGAGAGAGAGAGAACGAGAGAGAGAGAGAGAGAGAGAGAGAGAGAGAGAGAGAGGAACTGTATTCCAAACTTAAACTTCGCTCCTGGGCTGCGCTCAGGCGTGTAATATTATAGTATACAATTATGAGTCATGCAGCCAACTGGCTACAAAAAAAACAAACAAAACAAAACGATTAAGAAAAACGATCTGATGGTAATTTATAACAGACACTCTATATAACGAGGCCCTCTAATTTTTCATGTCAATCATGCATTGAGCCCACCCCTTTGCCGTCGCTTCTCCGACTCACCCTACTTTCCTTCTCACATTTCCCTACCTCTGCCCCGATAACGTGCAAATAGAAAACGAAACTACAAATGTATAAATCTTATTAATATTTTTTATCCCCTTTTTTGGTATAAATTCATTTATGCTACGAGTTGATCAACGACTCTCATCAACCCAATAATAACATTGACTTTTTATTAATTTAAACCCATTCAGTCTTGGAAACAGTGACTCAAATATTGTTTTGTGATTGACAAGGCCACTTCATATGAAGTGACAGTTTATTTAATACATATTTAACTGTCATTAATGCACTGACAGTTTATGCAGTCATTATCAATCGTATGACAATTATCCGTCAATACTTTTCATAATACAATCAGTAAATAAGTAGCCAATTTACATTACTTTATATGTTTCTGCAAGATGCCAAATCTGACACACAATAACTTCAAATATTTCAGTTTATGCAGTCATTATCAATCGTATGACAATTATCCGTCAATACTTTTCATAGTACAATCAGTAAATAAGTAGCCAATTTACATTACTTTATATGTTTCTGCAAGATGCCAAATCTGACACACAATAACTTCAAATTTGGGGTGGTCCAACGCCACTCACCCTGGATTACTACTCCAGGGGGACCGCCACAAATAACCGCACAACTGCCTGCCGGCCTTGTCAATCGAACATCTACCTTCTTTCTTATCCATGGTCTATCTTAATGTATAACTCACATTCCCCAGCTCCACACACTGGCAAAATCATGTAAGAATATATTAACTCTATGGCGATAAACATTAGTACCAAGTACAAGGAAATGATGAGCACCCATAATGAATTCCAAAATACAGTAGTTGCATTAATTAGTAATAGCCACAAAATACAAGAATTAACTGAGTTGCACCTGAGCTTCCTGCCTTCACATGATATCAATAAACCGTATTTAAAATCATTATGACAAAGTAGATTATGATGTACCAACATGGACCCCCTGACAAGGAACAAGTCGAGGCCGCCATAATAATGCCCGGTTCTTCCTGTCCCTCGTTGGGTGGCAAGTGTTATACTTGTAAAGCATTACACAAGTAATGACTGCTGGTTGAATTTAGGACTAGGTTCAAAGACTAAGTCGAGGTCGCCAACAATGCCCGCCTCTCCCTGGTCTTTGTTGTAGTACCAAAGTGAGACTGCCCAATATCGCACATGCAGTCTGTTCCCCGTTGGGAAAAAAATGTTGACATTAATGAGCATTACATGACATGTTATGATATAGACTGAAATAAATGTCCAGGGACAAGTCGAGACTGCCAATTAATGCCCAGCTCTTCCTGCCCCTGTACAGTACCCAGATAGTATATATATATATATATATATATATTGAAATCATATCATTATGCATCAGGTGAATAAAAAGCAGCACCGTGAAATATTTATACATATATCATAGTAGTGGCATTCAATGCACGGTTTTCTGATTGATTTTACTTATTGGCCGATGTTCAGTACAGCCCTTATGGCCTTTAGCACCCTCTTATCGTATTTTCTATCTTTTTATTTTAATTCTGTATTCTGATATATTTTCGAAACGCATTAGATTGCCATCTCCCCATTGCCCTAATTTCGGCATCTGAATGGCCTTTCTGTGCTGCATCTGTGGCAGCTCCTATCCTAAAGCTATGATCTGTGAAGTTGATTTGGATATGACCTGCGAGGCGGAGCGCATCTTGTTAATCCTTAATAAACAATTTCCTGGCGACTGCACAACCCTTTTCAATTACAGTATAAACAGAGGTCCTCGCTGCTTACCACGAACTGTTAAGATGTCACGAAGGGCATCTACTGGGCATAGCCTAGGATCACTTGCTTTGCTAATTGTATGACGTGTGGCTCTGCCTTTTGAATGCTTGAATCTTTTGAAATCTATATTAATACTATGTACTATGTGGTGTAATGGAAATATCATCCAAATGCAGATTATTCTGTGACTGGGTCATTTCGCCAACACGAAGAAAAGCACCATATGCAATCAAGCACATAGACTTAAACAACTTCACCCTATAATTGGACAGACCCATTGAGTCCGAAACTACTATAATATCCCTAAGAATTACTGTACTTTAGTTATGGGCAGACGTGAATCTGTCGAGGGTTGCTTTCGTCTGCATGCGGCTAATAGCTTGTGTATCATGAAATTTGCTGTGGGATCATGCAGTTGTAGTAACTTGTGCACAAAACTTATTGCTGATATGGCAGATGTAATGGTGCTACACGCATAACCTTTTCCTTTGAGATACGCCACAAATAATGCAACTTCATTCGAGCTCACTGGCAGTGACACAAATTTCCCACATTCTTTGGAGAAGGCTTTAAAAAGTGCCCAAAATCTCATGTAACTTGCTTTGGTACCCTGCGCAATACTCTGCTGTAATAGGCTTGACACTGCAGACGTCAATGAAGCGATTCTGGTATTGCCGGTATGGGTGCCGGGTATTCGTCTGCATGTCGATGGAGAGCCCTGAATCGGCAGACCTGCAAACGTGAAAGTGCGTCTGCTTTATCATTTTTGTAACCTGGAACATGCACCGCCCTTAACATTAAATTATACCTCAGTAGATTCAAAACCAGCTGCCCAATGAGTATCATCACTAATTTTTCCCGTGAGGACTGTTTATTCAGAACCGCGACGAGGGCTTCATTATCTGTGTGCACAGTTAACCGTTTATTTTGCATCTTGTGACCCCATA
>JAWQUT010000163.1:1294403-1305334 GCA_033807755.1 Ellobium chinense
TTTTTTTTTTTTGGCTCAGTGTAATCCACTGGCGGTGTAATCCACCTTTTTTTTTTTTTAAATTTTTATAGTGTAATCCACTATTGGCGGTGTAATCCACCCCCATTTTTTTTTGAACTGGTATCATGCAAACAAGTCAGTGCCGGTGTAATCCACCAAAGCGAATGAATAACTTGCCCAAAATACAGCCAAGGGCGGGTGTAATCCACCCAGTTACATCATAATCATCTTAAACATAGCAATAATAAAATTTCTCTGACCAAAAATACAAAGTAACAGCAAGTAAAAATCCGACTGAAGAGATTCTGATTATCCAGCAAACAGTCCTCCGCACCTGTAAGCACCTATACATACATTGTAACCAATGGTTAGTCTTAGTGTACCCAGCGATGTCTGAATTTTCTTCAGTACCCACAGGCCTTTAACGCCCGAATAAGGGCTCCGCGTACCAACTTATAAAATCTGAAATACCCAGCCGGATTCAGGTGTACACCATCGGGTAAATAATAGTTCCTGCCCGACTCATATTTCTCCCCGTTGTTGTCCGGAAAGGCTAAAAATGGCAGTGTACATAACTCACAGTTAGTTTGACCACTCATCTCGGCTTCAAGGAGCTGATTGACCTTATTTGCTTCATCATTGTATCGAACCACCTGTCTTGCCGGTGCATAGCGTGGCATCATCTGCATAAGAATTACGCGACGTACTCCAAATCTTGGAGAACGCAGCAGTTCAATCATACTCATAATATGAGCACAGATTTCCTCTGCGGGCGCCTTTCCCACATCATTGTCCCCAATCATTAAAGTCAAAATCTCCGGCCGTCTCTTTTCTATCACCGACAGCTCCTCCTTCAACAAAGTACTCACTGTCAGCCCCCCACGTCCGCGAATAAAGACATCTGCCTCCAACCACAAATTGCTACTAACAATAGGATCCGTTTCAACAAAGGTTTTAAAACGAGCTGCGAATGAGTGGCCGACAATCCCTATTAACGGAGTCGTGACCGCTTGAGCCATATTCGTTCGCACGCTAAGGTTATGACCTACTTACCCTTTGGTCCGATTGTGTTTATACTGCTGCAATCTGCTCACACTGACAGCTTCAAGTAGCACAGTAGCAGCACAGTAGCAAGGACGTTTGTAGGCCAGGCGAGATAAAAGATAGCTCACTAAAACAATATCTTAGAAGCAAAACGAAGAGAAATGGATGCAAGCAACTGAAGAACAACAACAAGATTTAACAAATTAGGGACGCTGATTACAGTGGTTGTCTACGTTACAGTGGTTGTCTAAATTCAAACTGACGCTATCCTGCCCTCTCCTTCTCCCCCACGCTATGTTTTGATTGGTCTCTTGACCAGTGACCTTTTCTTTTCATTGGTCATTTCTTTCTTGTTTACTGACCCCTTTTTGTGTACCCCGTACATCAACTTCTCCGCATAAATTCTATTTTCTGTGGTGAGGTATATTTGCAGAGGGACACAGAAAATTTTCAATAGTCTGACTTACTGAGATGAATTGGATGAGGTGTTGATTGCCTTTGTTAGTTTCCTGGAGAAATATGCAACCTATAGCTGTCAAGCACATTCATTTCCCTACAAAATGGTACCAATGTTGTTGCAATATCTGTCTTAGATCATTCTTATGGCCCAGTTAAGAGTTTGATACCTCTCAAAATAGCCAATTCTCTATGACCATACCCTATGCTACATTGAAAGTTCCCATGAACCTACAGTTCAACCCTAAAATTTTGCCATGGTAGCCTGTTTGGAAGGGAAATAGTAGGGAATGATCAGAGAGGAGTGACCTGGGGCTGATTGGGAGGGAAGGGGAAAAGTGACCCCCTCTTAGCTGGTCATCGTTTCCATGTAAACACCTTCGCATGAGCAGGTAGTTTTTTGTTGACCATATTTGCAACACTTAATGATAAAATCCACTTGTAACCATACATTTAAAATCTAAAAGTGATCATACTGGCATTTCTTAAAGGGTGGTTGTGTTTTTGATTGGGGAAGAAGCTCTGGAGAAACAAAAGTGCATCTGCCCCAAAAAATTAAAGAAAATGCAGCTTCCTTTGGCAATATCATGTGAGCCTATGGGATGGGTGAGAAGGGGTGGGTGGTGATTTTTCTTAAGGGTAAGGATGGGGTGGGCTGGGTGGGGGTAGGGGTTGATGGTGGGGCTGGGGGTGGAAGTAGGGAAGAAAAAAGGAACGAATGAAATATTAAATTTAAAGAAAGGCCAAATTTTGTGCATTTTTTGCCAACACTGGGTGTGTGTGTGTGTGTGTCAAAGGTGGGGGGAGGGTGTGGCGGGAGAAGGAAGACAAGAGACAAGGAAAAGGGAAGAGAACGAGAAAAAAGTATAAATAAAAAAAAGCGTGTGTCATGTAAACGGAGGCTGCAGCACATAGATCTAGATCTAAGTCCCATACAGGCTAGATGGGGACGGCCTCAGGGGGAGAGGAAGTTTAAAAGACTGTCCAGATAGCCTAGATGACCCCCCACCCCCCCTCGACCGCCATGATGTAAACATTGTGTTTATAAGTGGAAATATGCCAGGTACTAGTTGCTGGTTAAGGTATTTGACACCTGTTGTTTTTTCTTCTGTTGGCCCTATTAACATTTTGTGTTATTCTACATATACCACTATGATTTGGGGACATTTCTTCCATGGTGGTTAAAGTACTTCTTTTGCCCGATCTTTTAACGGGAAGAAAAAGGGGGGTCAACGCCCAAANTTTTAACGGGAAGAAAAAGGGGGGTCAACGCCCAAAATTTTTCACAATTAATGTCTTTTGAAAAAGGTCACCTCAAATTCTGATTTGGTCCCCAATTTTTCATTTGGCTGGTTTTGACCGCGTGCGAATACATAGGCCTACACATTTTATTTTTTTCTCTAGAAGGCTGAAATTGTACCTGAAACTTTAAAATTGGATGCTCTGCTTAGATCACAGGTCATTTTACATATTTCTAAACCCTAACACTGTCTGTCAGGGCCCCCAAAAAGGGGATTTTATATATTAGCGGATTAATTGGGTTGTACACAATCAGTGATTTGCCCTTCTAATAGGTGTCACAAACCTAAAGGTTGCAGGGGGTTTAATTTGTAAAAAAAGAAAATGGACTGTCAGTGTCGATAGTAGTAGAGATTTGGACAGATTGTGTAGAAATAATCGTATAACATGAAACCACACCGCAAAAGTGGTGAAATTCAGTCTTGAATTTGTTAAAAATTTAATTCATGCAGACGGTGTATCCCAATGGCTTCAGCAGTGACTTTGTTATATGCATTTCATTTGTATTATTATGTGTTTACATGTATGATGTTTATTTTTCTATGTGACTGTGCTATTACTATGAAAGTGCATGAGATGTATGACATTGTATGACATTGTAAATTATTTTCCCTACGGCGTTAACAAACGGCGTATATTCATTTTTTTTTTTCAAATCTAACGCATCACGAGACTCCATTGTTTTCAAACCCGCTCCACCGGTTTTTCCGCTTCTCAGCCAGGCGTGAAAAGACCTTGGCCGTGTCCTATAAACAGCATCAGAGGCCTAGGAAACTGTTTCAGTTTTAATTTCAATTTATTGTAGGCATCTGCCAATACTTAAGGGAAGAATCTAAATTTATGTTGTACGTTATACTGCATGACTGTGGTGCGCACTGCCCTTTTTCTAATTAAAACTTTAGTACGTATGGTAGGCAAAATTGTGCACCAAAGTGTTAAATAGAGTGCTTTTGTTTATGTTGTGGGTGTTTATCTTAGGGAAGCTTTATCTCACAAGAGAAACATTTTTTTCACCACAGGATTTCACGTAGGTGTCTAAGACACATTTAACGCCCATCTTTACAGATGTATTTTTCGTATTTATGTCTCACGAATAAGGAATTAAGGTAAAGGGTCGTTTCTCAAAGAAATATAATTAGAATTAAACTTACACAATTAAAATCCCGTTGTCACTGTGTGCAGTAATGTAACTTAAACATGTAACAACTCTATTTTAAAATAAATCTTTCCAAGGGTCAAGATCATGTAACAACTCTATTTTAAAATAAATCTTTCCAAGGGTCAAGATCCACAACAGAGATAAAGCGCACTTTTTAGCACTTTGGTACGTAATTTTCCATGTAAAATGTAGATTTAGAAAAAGGCAGTATTTTACTTTTACACTACCTTTGGATGCTTTCCACTGAGTATATGGAAGCGTTGAATCTTTGGGACAGTATTATATAGGTCCTCAGATTATTGGAGAAAAAACACTAGATAACGTTGACAAAATCGTATTGCCAATGCTTGTAAATGGCTTATAGGTAAAATATACCGGAGGTGATGTTTGACTATTTGAGAAAACATTGAAGCGTAATTAAATTGCATGAGGACAAATCCATAACATGCTGGTAATCTCAGATTCATAGATTACATACACGTTACGCCCCTGCTAGCATTAAAGATTACCATCGAATATCAAAGAGACTGACTGTATAAATATTGATCAATAAATTCATTGAGAGAGAGAGAGAGAGAGAGAGAGAGAGAGAGAGAGAGAGAGAAAAGGAAGTGAGAAATGGCGAGTGTACTATCTTTATTTACGTAACTTTTGGGGGAGTGGGGGAGGGGTAGGAGGGATTCGTATGTAAGAAGGAACAAAAAATACATTGGTTATTCAAATAATTATTCTGCAAAAGTACACAACATACCGTTTTCTTATCAAACTGCTATACAAGTAACTTTAAATGAAGGCAACATTGTTTTAGAGCCAAAGCCTCAATTGCCTTTGAAATTCAGAAGCAATGTTAGATCATATTAGAGAAAAAAAGAGAGATATAAAGATTACAGATAGAAAGATGTACTAGGCCCTCACAGGCTGCATGACCAGGGTGGTATATTTTTCTAAACTTTAAGATTTTGAAGTGTTGAAATGGTGGAGATGCTATTGTTAATTGTTTGCAATTGTTGTGACAGGTGTACGGGTGAATTGCAATACATGTTAATGTATTCTAATAGATTTTCTTTCTCTTTAATTTTGATTCTCTTTTGAGAATTTTTTCCGGACGAGCATGTTTCCGGACCTTATTATTTTCCCTGCCCCCGCCCCTACTTAAGGGAAGGGACAGGACCTGGGGGATACTTGTGTCACAGCCTAAAATATCATTTTGCCAAAAAGTTTGAATCGCGTACATTTTCCTTTCGCTATACTGTTTCCGAGAAAACACCACAGGAATGTCGGGATATTCACCCTCTGGACGCTGCCATTACTCGTGCTTCGTGACGTCATAAAGTGAGAAAAATTGGAATGGTGCAGACGCATGCGTAATTGTCTGGACCAATCATCTGCTAGCTCATCTCGCATTTTTACGTCACGCAACATGAGTATGGTAGCACTGGCAGGTGAAAAACCTCGACATGTCCGCCCGGCTTTCTCAGAAACTGTCAAGCAAAAAGAGAAAATTACACCTGGTTTAAATTATGTGAAAAAAATAATGTAGACTTATTAGGCAGTGAAACAAATAACTACCCCTGTCCCTTTAAGCTTCCGGCTTCAGCGGTTGCGGGCGAGCCAGTGACACGCATTTAATTTATTCCTCCCCCTCCCCCCCCCCCCTTCCCCGTTGTCACTGGATACAAACTGTCGCATTGCATCGATGACAGTTTGTGCCGCCAGCGTCGTCACCAGTATCCCCTGACAGACTGTCAGATCCTGACAGATCTTGACAGACCCCGACAGAAAACAACAGACCCCAATCGACAGACCTTGACCGACAGACCCCGACAGACAGAGACCCTAATAGATCGTGGAGGACTTCGACCGACAGACCCTGACAGACCCCGACTGACAGAACCCGACTGACAGACTCTTACAGACCCCGATCGAAAGACCCCGAAAGACCCTGATTGACAGACGCCGAGACAAGAGATCCTGTCAGAATGCAAAATACCATGACTGGCAGACCCTGACAGACCCTGACAGGTCCTGACAGACTCCAACTGACAGACCATGATAGACCCCGATTGACAGACCCTGACAGACCCTGACAGATCTCAACAGATCTCTTCTTATGAGGTTGATATATGGTTGATACCTGAAAGAAGGATGAGGGACCCCCAAACGATTTTTTTTTTTTAACGAGGATGGGGACGGACAAGGTAGTTGTGTCACTGTACTGAAGGAATATTAGTATGACCAGGGACATTCTGACTCTGATTTTATATTTTCCTACAAGCCACGTACAAAAGACACTAACTGATTGACACAAAAGGTTCTGCTGCCAACAAGCAAACACATATCACGAAGGTATAAGAAATGTGTATACAACCGTCGAAACAGACAGTATGATGTCATTGGATTGTTATGCCCTTGTATGAAAATGTACCACCAAAATATCCCAAAATTTCTCTCTCGGTACAACGAAAACGAAACTTAAGGCGGAATTTCCAGCACCACACCACCACAGGGCGTCAAAAGCCCGTGAAATCACGTGACTGCCACCTATTCACATAAAAATTTAAGCGTGCCCTAGTTACGTTGCAAAACACCTTTCTCATTTCCTTGACGATCGTAATACTGTGTGAACTTCAATCTGGTGAGTTGAACCTTACGCGATTCTTCAGTTCATGGACTATTTTACGGTTAAACTACCTGGAAAACTTAATTATAAAATACAACTAGCTCTGCGGAAATTTCTTAGAGGGACATCAACCTATTTTACTTGCCACTTTAACATGTCTTTTCAGTCCACATGAAATTTCATCGCCAAAAGCGAGCCTCGTGTATCGTCGAAACCACTGAAGAGATAAAACAAGCTATAGTTTTGAAACTCAACAAGCTGAGAGCTAAGGATCTATCAATTTTCAGGAAAAATATTTGCGGGCTTTTCGATAACAATGATTTACGAAATATGACCTCCTAAAAGAGCTAACATCAGCTGTTTTCAAGTGGAAAAGTCTGATAAACGTTCTAACTTCAATTGTCAAGGCTGTGCAGCCAGTATTTCTTGTGCTCGCCCATCATTTACAACCATCAAACACTGGTGCCAACAGTTTAAACTTTGCCGTTAAATACGTGTGACGTTCCAAGACCTGGGTACTCTTTTAGCAAAGCAGCGCCACAAAATATGATGAGAATGAAGAGATTTATGGTAGACCCATGACTGTGGAAATGATTATGAAAAAGGTATACAAAAAGTGAAACGGCGGTTTTCAGAGACATAAATTTAAAAAAAAAAAAATTCAAGAAGAAGAAGAAGGTCTGCATGCCGTGGACATAAGTAATGCTCAGACTCAGGTTGAATAAATGCAAGTGAGGGTGAATTTCTCTTACCACTTACTCTAAAACATTCAAAAAGTTCTTCAGAGATATAATTCTTGATGACCAATGATCTTGGACAAAAACGGGTTTCACCGAAGGTTTTAAACATGGGACGGGGATTTTTCGTCTCACTTACGCCAGTCAAACCGAAAGTCATTCCATTTGCCGTTATTCTTTTCTGGGATGTCAAAAGCGTCTTGGTGCCTGCTTATCTGTCCAACCAGTTTAAAGTTACAGAAGCCTAGTCCTCTTTGATCCAATTAATTATTTTCTCTACGGATACTTTCAAGAAATTCAACAATTCTTAAGTCTTCTTTGATAGTTTGCAGCATTCAATGAGCTTTTTAAAACGGACCTTTAAAATATAGTTCGTGTATTTCGTTTTCGAGTACGAAAGGTATAAACAACAAGCTAATTAGTTTCCTCCAGGACAAGTGTTTCGCACAAAAGGCCACACCAAAACGAAGCGAATAACACAAACTTCAGGTTTAGTTTATAAAATCAGGAGAAAATTCAAACTAAGTCGCAGACAGTTTACAAATCTAAGGCCCATTCTGCCGTAAGAACAGATTTTTTTTTAGTGTTTCCTAAGGCTTTTGATCAAACCCTATTTTCATCTGTAACCTTAACAGAAGATATTAGGCCACTCTTCTCGCAATATTACAAAACATTGTGATCAGGAACGGAGCACTAAGGTGATTTGAAACAAAACAAAAAAAAATCTCTTTTGCAACAGCTGGCGAGCTGAAATAATCATTATCATTTTCACTCGACTGATTCCATTAGACTTATTTCTAAATAAAAAAAAACAAAACAAAACAAAAAAAAACACAACAGAACACCATTTCGTCATTAAGATTACGAATTTGAACAGTTTTCGAAAACTTTGTGTGAACTGCTAATGACTCTTTATCGATGAGTCAGATCGGAATGTTGCCACTTCTAAGTTTCGGGGATTTGGTTGAATTTTTTTTTTTGGTACGATTACGCATTGTAACAGTTTACGAATACTCTGCTTGGACTGATGAAACATTTTATTGGTATGTCGAATGTTGTCACTTCCAAGGTCCGCAGATTTCATAAAGTACGGTATGTCATAATTTAATTTTTTTTTTGTCTTCAAAGATTGCACATTTCAACAATTTACGAGAATTCTTCTTTAATTGCGAGGACAGATTTTGCCGGTGCCACTTCTAAGTTTCAGATATTTCGTATACTATTAGAGGTAAAATTTTTGCCATTAAACATTAGATTTTTGCAAATATTTTCAGTTTCTTGAAGTTTAAATCTATCTATCTGATATGATAATATATGCTAAGGCGGAGATACTCATAGAAAGACGTCTCAGTACTGGAACTCCTCAGCTTTTTATTACTTCTGCTTCAGTATCTAAAAGGGTATATAGGATATATCGATAACTTGGACATTCTGTTATCGCCGCCTAGAATTAAGGGTTTGGTGTCTTCATGGCTTGATCAGTAATTAGGAGTTACGCGTTTTGTTTTAGCTAGTATCAATGCAAAAATCACCACAGAAGTACTGAACACAAAAAAATACATGTAGTTTTATAATTTCCACAACTGGGCCTGAATGACAGAAAATTAAAAAAAATTAATGACAATTCGGTATGGCAGTCTCGGTTATGGTTCTGCTAATGACAAATCTGGCGTTAAGAAACCTTTGTTAACACATTAAAACCACACTTTGCAATTTCAATTTACGGTTCGCTAACGAGAAGTCTGAGTAGATCTAGACTGTGATTAATATTGTGAGGTTTATCAAAATGTTGCCGTTATCAGTTATCATAAATTAAAATCCTTTGCAAACCATAAAAACCGGCACAAAGCAAACTCAGTTCATGACACTTACTGTCGTAAACTGCGGATCATGTTATTTGCATTGCAACCTCCTGGAAAAGGCTGTGTTTCCCCTAACTGGCAGCGTGGCTGTGCGGATTGTGAGTCTTACTCAGAAACTGAAGACTATCAATCATGAGATTTGTGTGTTTGACTCGCACACTGGGCGATTTACGTTATGGGGTCCTTGGGAAAGACACTTCACTTCCATTTCTTTACTGGACTCAGGTGTAAATGAGTACCTGGCTTTAGAGCTGAGGAGGGAGGGGGGAACAAGGGCTCTGCACCTCTGACGACCAGCAATGACTTTATTATGTACTTCATTTGTGTATTATGTATTTACGTATATGATGTGTATTGTTCTATATATTTTTATTATGTTTTATGAATGAGATGTATGACATTGTACAACATTGTAACCCAAATGTCCTATGGGGTAAATAAAAATAGTGTTTTCATTTTTGTTCATTTTATTTAAGACACTGTTCGCAGCACTGAATTTTTGTATCCACTTTTTTTTCTTTGTGCGTGTTTACAAGGTTATCATGAGGACTGCAGTTCTGTCCCTGTTGATGATCTTCTTAGCTTCACAGTGTGGGGCCAATTACACAGACCAAAAGATTGTAGAAGCCAGGATAAAACTACTGCCTGACAGTGTGGGCCCCATGTGTGTGATGTACTATAACGATTGTGCTAAGAAGCATAGTGAGGAATATTCAGCAGAAGACTATCTGAACTCCGACTCCTGTACAAGAATGAAGAGACTGGAGTCTTGCGTTGTCAAAGCGCAGATGAATGACTGGTGAGTGTATCAGTGGGGTCAGCCTCACATTCCAAACGAGTGTAATACGTTTTTTAATCATGCCTAGACCGTGCACCGTACCTGGACGGTCAACATACCATTTAATAAATCTGCCCACTCTTGACAAGAAGACGCATATCGGAAATTGGCTAATACTGAGATAGTCACATCATAAACAGTGCAGACTGTCTGTGTTTTCCTATCTTGGTTTCAGGTGAAAAAAAAATAAAACACTTTTTATGGTCCTGTGACAGTATTCCGAGTATGTCTTAAGTGCTGTGTTCAGATTTCTGACAAGTCTACCTTTTACTTGTAGTGTTACCTGTTACCTGTTATTGTTGTGTCGTCGGCGTAGAGTTATATGCACATTTTTATGAAAATTATTAGATCGTCGTCCTGAGGTACCCCAATTTCAGTTGCAATTTCTTCAATAAAATATTGCTCCGGATCATTTAAAGAGACAAAGAGAATTAACTTGGATAAGCTCTATCCCTGCTTGATACCTATAGTGCATGGAACAGGTTCACAACGCTCAATGGTGATGGTGCTGAATAATTTCGTCTGATTCTACATGGACTTCATAATAATAATAAAATTACCATCAGTTTTGTTACTTTCTAGTTTAAACAACAATGCATCTAGATATCTCATCGTAAGCTCTAGACAGTCCAAGAATAGCACAGTACACCCTTTTATTTTTCATATCGACTTATTGCTTTTAAAAGGATTTCAAGACAAACCAATGATCTTTTGTCGAGAAGCCAAGACAAAGACTGGCCAATATTTCTCTAAGCGTAATTCATTCATTAAACAATATAATCGACTACTTAGTATCGAGATTAAAGTATTTACTGAGATAACTTAATAAAGTGATGGATCGGTAAATCTGTAGTTCTGTAGCATATTCTTTGATGTTATAGATCATCACTATTTTTCCTTTTGCCTACTGTTTTTT